>KZ613949.1:1541931-1785679 GCA_002865655.1 Hyaloscypha variabilis F | reverse complement strand
GAGTAGAAAGAGAAGAAAATAGAGCCTTACCTTCTATTATATAATATAAGACCCTTCTAGAATAAGTATAGTTAAGTTTACTTATTCCTTTTTTTTAGCTACTAGTCGACTTTTAAATATATAAAGTAGGCCCTTCTCCCTTCTCTCTTCTTAATCTCTCTCTTCCTTTTCTAACTATACTTATAAAATAATAACCCTACTTATTATATAGCCCCTTTATATAATACTTATAACTACTAAAAATATTAGATAACCCTATTCTTAATAGTAATCTATAAGGCTAGCCCTCTTAGCCTACTCTAGCTCCTTCTAGAGGGGCTAACTTAAATTAGTAGTAGGCCTCTCTCTCTTACTTTTATATATAGCTCCTTATATAACTTCTAACTCTTATTAGACTTATTCCTTTTATTAGCCTTATAGGCGGTGCCTTCGCCCTTATAACTAGCTAAGCTCTTTCTTAGGGCTAGTAGATAATAGTTATTATAGACTAATAACTTACTAGATTTATATATTCCCCCTTATTATATAAGTAGTTCTATACTAATTATAATTAAGTACTATAATAGCCTCTAAAACTAGGCTCTCGCTCTCCCTAAATAAAACGTTCTTATTAACCTAAATTAAATCGTAATTAGTTAAGTCATTACCTAGCACTAGTCCTATATTAACGTAATCTTAATCTAACGCGGAGGGGTTAATATAACTAATACCCCTTACCGAACCTATACTTATATAAGCCTTACTAATACGACTTTCCTAGAATACTATTATATTATTAGCTAGTAGAAAAACTATTATAATAATTATAAGTAGCTAGATTACGCGGCTTCTTATACTTAGCTAAGAGAGAGTAACGATGAGAGTAAGGAATATAAAGGCTCTAGAGGTAAAGGGGGGAAGGGAGGAAAGGGTAGTTATATAATAAAAAGGTCTCCTAGAAGGCGTATTACTAGGGGAGGGGCTATGAGGAAAATACCTAGTAGTAGTAGGCGGCGCGCTATTACTAAATAAGGTAACTATTATAGCCTTTCTAATATTTCTTATTAACTATATAATGCTTTTTATTATCTAAGATACCCTTAATAAAAGTGTTATTTCTCTTAGGACTTTAGAATTAGATATAATATAGGGATTCGCTCGCTTAGATTTAATTCTAAATTAATAGAATCGATACCTTACGATTCTAGTATTAATAGCTATCGATATCGGAAATTAGTAATTATTACCAAGCCTGCTCCCCAGATGCATACACCACTCAGAAGATATGGAGGTCCGCTGACGAAACTATATGGAAGAGTTGGGTTGAAAGCGAAATAGAGAGCATGTATACAGATCGGAAGATTGGTCAAGGCAGAGCAACTAATACCGATCGAAACAACGGCAGGTTATTCCCCATTGCGGAAAAGTGTATTATGAAGAAGCCGCCGTGGAGGGAGTGGGGGAAGTTATTAACAGGTCGTCCTTTGGGCCATGTGTCGCTCCAGAGTATGAAATATCACCCCAGAGCTGAAAATTTCGCATTTCTGCCATGTGAAGTGATGTGACGGTTGCTCGACCAAAGTATACAAGGCAGGGTAACGGCGGGATAATTGGCTATAGAGATAAGCGTTGTAGCCAACAATTCTCTTAGCTCCTGATGAAAATCAGATGGCAAATGAGACTCGGTATAAGAATTTGACATGTCATGTTGAAAGAACCTTGGTGGGAATAGCATCAGTTCGAAGGTCGTCGAAATGGCGTGATGTTTTCAAAATCAGGTGAGTGTTGATTCGATCCAAGGTGCAAGAGAACCGTCATCAGCACATATTTTAGTTCTAACTATTTGTTCAACTCCTCGCTGCTTCTGTACGCAATCACGCTGAAGCTCGTGTCTGTAATGTTTAAGGCCCGGGAGATTCCCAGTGGAATTTGTAGGCAAATGCGCAAAGCTCTAATCCAATTAGCTATAGTTAATTGATCTCATTAAGGCTGCGACTTAGTATACTTGGCAGTTCTATAGCTGCGTCGAGAAGATGGCACGGAAGGGATTCAAAGGAAGGAGGACGCATTAATACACTCGGAGGTGCTATTAAGCACTTCTCCCCAGCCCAGCGATACTTAAAGCCGGTATCTCCGTCCTATTCGGTCGAGCGATGGAGAGAAACATAGTATGAAATGCATGAGTCGAAGAACGGCGCTGTTTTTGACCCATTTGTCCAAATCTTCAATGCAAAGGATGGACCACTCAAAGCCCATGGAGCTTCTCCATACGAATAGAGGTTAGCGCGATCGGCATAACGTTGCTCTGAATACGAATTGTGGTTAGCGTGCTGATTTTAGCAAGGATCTCGTTCAATCGGAGATAACATTGAGACCCGCTTCCTACTTCCGGGCTCGCCTCATATACGACAACCTCATGTCTCCCCAAGTTGCTTCCTGCAACACAATATTCAGCCTCCCATCCCGCTAACTTCATTTCGTTCTCTGCTGCAATTCTCCCTCATACAGAAACTGCGCACGATGGTAACCGCGGAGCTGGAACCACAAGCCTCGGGGGTAAGCACGAATAAGGGCAGACGGAAGCCTCACAGGAAGTCTCGCCAGGGGTGTGCTTGCTGCAAAATAAGAAGAGTGAAGGTAAACACAGTGTAAACTCGACGTTCAAAGTCGAACACAGCTAATATTATCCCAAGTGTGACGAGACCAAACCCGTATGCAAGAAATGTGTGGCGTTTGGAGCGACTTGCACCTATGACCGCAAAGCAGCGGACCTCCAGATGTCCTTCGAGGGTACAGGCACTATCATGAATATGACCAATTTACCACCTTCTACCAATCACACCTTCATCGACCTGAACATGGTCCCCAGTTTTCAGTATCCCGTGATCCAAGACGATAGTTTTACCTTGACGATGGACAGCCTAAGCATGGAGCGCTTAGGCCGGTTCTTCAAGAGGACAGCACTGTCTATCGGCTCCGCAAAAGCAGGGCACATCTTCCAGGATGGCACGCTCGGCATTGCTTTCTCGGTAAGCTGTCTCATTGGATGTTTGCAGGGAAGCTAATTTGTACAGCATCCATACTTAATGCACGTCATCCAGACCATAACGGCCATCCACGATCGATACATCGAGGGACCTGCAGCTTCACACTCTACACTAGAAGAAGTGTACCACCTCTCGCGAGCCGCAGCTTTGTTCAATCAAAAGCTATCGGGACCCATCCACCCCGAAGACCGGGATGCGCTTTGGGCAACAGCCGGTCTGCTCAGCCAAATTGCATTCGCGTTTGTCGACGCCTCAACGCCAGAAGAAGCATGGCCGCTCAAAGACCCAGAAGCGACCGATCTAGAATGGATCGCAATGAGCGAGAACAAGATGGCGATCTGGGAGATTGCCAATCCGATGAGACCGGAAAGCATCTTCCATAATCTTGCAAAGGATATTATGAAGCTCGACAAACTCTGTGGTATTCACGAACCGGATATTACAAATCTCCCGCCGCTTTTTACTAAGGTTTACGATCTGGAGAATGAGGAGATAGCGGACAGCTGTCCGTATCGCTCGAGTGTGCTTCTGCTATCGTCGCTCATGCCCATGGTGTGCACACGGGACACAATTGTCAAATTTCTGGGATATGGAAGTCACATGAATCCACAGTACAAGCCGCTGCTGAGAAAGAAAGATCCGAAGGCGCTATTGGTGCTTGCATATTGGTATGCAAAGGTCCTAAATTCAGTGTGGTGGCTCGATCGGCGGGCGACAATGGAATGCCAAGCAATAATTATGTATCTGGAGCGGAACCACCCTGAAGAGAAGGATATATTGGAGTTGCTGAAGTTTCCGAAGGAGTGCTGTGGGATGGGCCGTTTGGATATGGGGATACTGCGCGATGTAGACTATGGCTCCGTGGAGGTAGGGGATCTTACTCAAAGCTCTAGAGAAGCGACATAGAAATCTAATGAGATATTGAAGGAGTCTCCGCTCGAAGGCTGAGAACTCGGAAACTCTTTGGTGCTCCTTACCATAACCGACTCTAATGAGCAAGCCTCTAGACTCATCACACCGGATGACTGTCCTTCTTAGCCATTTCTTGCTGCCTTTCCCAATGCATTCCGCTTGCGTAGTTATTACGCCGTCGAGATCACTTTTCAGCTGACGGCGTTCGAATGATAACCCCCGCCGTATTGTGGAAGAGTTGCAACGTTATCGGCTGCTCGGTGAGCTACTTTTTTGGCAACTTAGAGGGATAAGTAAGAGAGTTAGCCTAGAGAGAAAGAGGGTGTAAGTGTGACGACTTTGCCAAAATCTTGTCACGTGACCGGCCTCTTCACCTGGCCCTAAATGAAATACGATGTGTATCTACGCTCCTCCCTCCGTCCCCTCTTCTTCTCCTTCTTCTTCTCGTTATATCGACTAGTTAGCTAGAGGATAAAGGCGATTCCCTTTAACTTTAGTCAGTATTATAATAATAGTCCTACTTGCTAAGAGTTAATATTCTTAACTATACTATTAGAATAGGACCTCTCTTAAAGGCAAATAGAGGGAGACTACTTATTTCTAGTTACTAAGGGTTAGTGAGCAGAGGTGAGGGGGTGGACACTTTGCGTAAAGAGTAGGATGAGGAAGAGTGAGCGCGACCGAGGTGATTATTTTAGATAAACAACACTAACGATTTCTAAATTGTTCTATTGATGAGAAAGTATTCACTGGCGCCGTAGCTATATCCTCTCGAGATTTTGCCCCATAGTTATAACCCGCACGATCAAATTATCTTCCCCCTTTACGAAACCTTGTTTACCCCCTGTGGCTTTTAGAAGATACTTCAGCTATCTACCCAGAAATCACCACAAACACTTCAAATTTCCAACCCCCCTTTAATGATAAAATATTATACCAAGTTTAATAAATCGTTTGTCCCTCTAATTGCGTTCATGAAGCTGATTTTACTTAAAAGTTTCGTCGTTATCTGAATTTGTATAGGGGAAGGTTGTCTGGAAGTTTAAGCGAAGCGAGTATCACACAGCGAGACGCGACCCCATAAATATGGTTGGATCAATGAATTATGGAGCTCATGAAATTTTGCAATCCTAATTGGCGTGGCAGTCGGAGCAGATCTGCTGCTGATTGGAGACTGAGTGTCAGGGGGATTTCCGGGTGTGCGGATGTATAACCCTACATTTTGTTTCTACCTTTGATGGTCTCCAACACCCTGCTCCCACAAGCTTGGAGACGTGCTACGTAGCGCAATTATGCTGCACCGATGTACATGTGAGCTATCGAAGAGGATCAATCATTGGGGTTGATCCAATGCGGGGTATCGTACCACCAACTCCGCATTTCGGGGTAGTGATTTCCCCGAAAATCAAAATCCATCAATGAGAACTCGAAATACAGCGCGCCCACCGGAGGTACTTGCTGTTCAGGCTGGCTTGAAAGGTCTTCCAACGTTAAATCTTTTTTTATCTCTGTCCAGAGTTTGTGATATTTTACTGAAAGTTTGCAGAGTTGAAAGTCTCTCCTGATCTGGTTGTCTTGCTTATGCGTTCCTAGATGAAAGATAGTGTAGGCCATTACGCATGGAAACAGCTCTAGAGACGGGCCTCTCGATTTGCAAGCATCCATGCAGTACCTTTCTACCGACCTCGGTCAACAACTTACCGATGGAGCTGATCCAAAGAGCCAATCGTCCGTCAAAATCCATGGCCGTCTATAAGATTCTTGATATCGATTATTCGTTCGATTGTCAGGTTCCGGCCTCGCTCGCTTACCATAGGAGGAGATATCTCCGCACCCATGTGAAAATGAGTCCGGATTATATCCGCACCAACTACATTTATTCTTCACATCAGTCATCTGATGGTGGAAGCCATTTCGTCACCAATGTAAGAGTGAGTATCACTATATGCGCACCAACTACGACTTTCCTTCACCCTGGCCATCTGAAACCGTAAGCCAATTAGGATCGGTCTTTGCAGCCCCCTTCTAATCGCCCCTCGAACTCTGGTAGAATGATGGAGCCGATTTCGTCTACCTGATTGTCCTATTTGCTGCTTCCCCCACCGGACCAGACCCGAAAGCTTTCCAGCACCCCGGGTTTGGTATGTTTGTATTTCATGGGTCTCGCATAGATTAAGAGCTGCATCTGCTGTTTCCCTCAATTTTTTTTGTTCGTAGTCCCATCTTCAAAGCACGAGCAACGCGAGCTTGGAGCACACAAAATGCAGTTATCATCTAAGTGGTACCAGGTGAGCTTTCGCAAGGGTAGGAATGTAATCGACAAGCTAACTCGATCAACAGTTTCTCATCGGAGTCTTCGCCAGTCTTGGCAGTCTCTTGTTTGGATATGATCTGGGTGTAATTGCTCAAGTGATTGCCCCTGGGGGCAATGTGATGACTGTTTGGAACCCCGCGTCAAACGATGTGTAAGCGAAACCCTTCTCTACGATGTGCCAGACATAGAACTTACTCATTTTTAGAGGAATGGTTGTTTCCTTGTTCACGGCCGGAGCTTTCACTGGTGCTGGTCTTGCCGGCCCCCCTGGTGATTTACTTGGTCGTAGAGGCACCATCCTCATCGGAGCCGTTGTATTCTGCGTCGGTGGCATTGTCCAAACGTCGGCACAAAACATGTCGGGTCTATATGCGGGACGATTCTTCGCGGGTATGGGCTGTGGGTTCTTGACAATGATGATCCCGCTCTATCAATCAGAGCTCGCCCATCCCTCAATTCGAGGCCGAGTTACAGCTCTCCAGCAATTTATGCTCGGCATCGGGGCCCTTCTAGCTAGTTGGGTTGCGTGGGGAACCTTCATCCACTTTCCAGCCAGCTCGTCGAAGCAGTGGCGTATACCACTTGGAATCCAGATCATCCCCGGCGCCATTCTGGGCCTGTTAATTCTGCTATTTCCGGAGAGTCCTCGCTGGCTGATAAAGCATGGCAAACCGGAGCAGGGTCTGACGAATCTTGCAAAGCTTCACGCCCACGGAAACGAACAGGACCCCTGGGTACGTGCCGAGTTTGAGCAGATACAAGAGTCTATCGCCTATGAGGAGGAGAATGAGGCCAAGTCATATAAAGAGCTTTTCACATCTGTGCCTGCTTTCCGTCGAGTCCTCCTTTGTGCTGCCCTGCAAGCGTCTATCCAAATGACCGGTGTCTCAGCAATTCAATATTATTCTACTGTCATCTTCGTAAGTAGCTTTTCTGGGCCTCTGAATCTTGAATTCTCGATCTTGCTTCTAACTCCACTTTAGGCCAAGATCGGTATCAGCAGTGCTCAGACATTGAGATATCAAGCCATCAACTCTGTGATTGCGCTACTCGGCGAATTCTCCTGCATTATGCTTATTGATCGCTTGGGTCGACGATGGCCGCTCATCCTTGGAAACCTGGGCAATATGGTCACTTTTATCTGGGCGACAATATTGCTTGCCAAGTTCCCGCCCAGTTCTGGTAGAGGTGGTGACGGTGCACATTGGGCATTCATTTTGTCCACTTGGGTCTACAACTTCAGCTTCTCAGCTACGTGCGGTCCGTTGTCGTGGATCATCCCTGCAGAAGTCAGTGCCCACGGTCCGAGTAGCTTTTACTTCTGCTAAACGGTGTATAGGTTTTCGATACCAAGACGAGAGCAAAAGGCATCTCAATAGCGACTATGACCAGCTTCGCTTTCAACACCATGATTGGCCAAGTGACTTCTCCTGCGATGGCACACGTAGGTTATAAGTACTACTACCTCTTTATCGTATGTTTTCCATTTCATCTGCTCCCTCTTCTCTAGCTTCTCATGCCGACTGGACATACTCTAATCCTGCTTCTTCGCTACATTCAGATATGCAATTTCACCAATGCAATTTTCTTCTGGCTCTTCATGCCGGAGACATCCAAATTGCCCCTCGAAGAGATGAACTATCTGTTCCAACACGCCCCATGGATTGTGCCTGGAACCAAAAAGTCCGAATACATCTCTCATGATCTTGAGACTCGGGCCGCGGAGTTGGCGGGGAAGGAAGCTACTGTTTCTGAATCAGGGGTTAAACCGGAATAGGTTTTCCGTTGTACTGGTTGGAAATCGTTAATCTTTGCCTAAGAGTGTGAAATTTCCAAGGCAATTTCTTTAATTTTGGATCGTCTATGAAATTGGATATCTCATATCTGTCTAGGTATAATTTAGTCAGGGAATTGATCATTTCAGAGAAGAGATTTGAAATTAAGCAGTGAATCTTCAAGATAAACAGGAAAAGCTGAAACTTCGGTTGACTGGAGAGTAGGCTTGCGCTGCAGGGGCTGGCAGGTCTGGCCAAAGGGGGATTGATCACGTGAGAGAATGGGTTGCGAAGTGTGGAAATCCTGCTAGATATCTTAAATCTTGATAATGCTACCTTTTCTATTGAAAAAGTTACAATGCCATTTTCAAAATCTTTTCGACTTCCGCTACATCCACCAATGGCCTTTGATTACTTGCTGCAAAATGATCGTAGAAAGGCCTAATGTTCTATTTATACAAGTATTTTAATATTATAAATAAACTAGGCTTTTATAATAATTCAGTCATTATTTTCGAATGCTTTGTATCATTGAAAGGAGGTTTTGTGGAAGGTAAGAATTTTGAAGGAGGATTAAATTCAAGTAGTCGTTGACGACGCGACTTGTGGCGCCGATAAATCTACCCCACTATGATGCGCCCACCCGGCGGACATCTCGGATGCACGTAACCTCTCTAAGCATCGTCATCACAAAATCTATTTTATATCTCCCGTCAATCCGTTCAATTCCATTCTTCTATTATCTTATTCGAGCTCCCCAATGGGACGTTTCGTGATTCTCAAGACTCTTTGACCTGGCCCCTCATCACAAGCTCCAGGCATTCATCTCACCTCAGTCATCGAGCTTCGAAGCTCTCATCACCCTCACTCGACGATTTGCACGTGAACCGACCTCACCCCCCTCTGAACATTAACATGGATTCACCACCCACAAAACCCAGCCTCAGAACCCGGCTCGGCCTCACCTTCCGCTCCAAATCCCACTCCAACAAGCTCACCAAACTACCCCCCTCCTCCTCCCTAACCAAGCTCCCCTCCACCTCCGCAATAACCACGAAATCCATCTCCAGCACCTCCACCTCTACCACCACCTCACCCATATCACCAAAACCGCGGCCCCTCGCCTACGGCGCCATCTACCGGCCCACAGAAGACAACACCAACACGCAAACCGGCGAGCGACGCGATGACACCGACCTGCTTCACGGACTCATGCATCGGGAATCAAACTCCTCTCTAGACTCCGCTTATGAGCGGCTGAAGAGGAAGCGTGAGGAAGAGCTCGATACTCGACCGCCTGGGGAGGAAGACATTGCGAAGCTGCCGTCTGATCTCTGGGCGGCTATTGCGGGTTTACTAAGCCCGTGCGATGCGGCGAGTTTGGTGTTTGCGAGCAAGGTGCTGAAGAAGAAGATTGGGAATGGACCGTGGGAGGTTTTGAATAGACCCGAGGGGCTTGGAGAGAGGGTTAGGTTTCTGGGGGTGATGGATGGGGTGATGCCGGGGCATTTGTTGTGTTTTTTGTGTGGGCGGTATCACGTGCGGACACAGATTGGGAAAGAGAGGTTGAAGGCTGCGAGTGTGCTGAATCCGCTTTACGTGTGTCCGAGTATTGGGAAGCCGGGCGTGAAGCCATATCGGACAAGAATTACGCCAGGGCATACGCTGCCATTTACGTTTGTGCAGTTGGTGCTGAGGGCGAGGAAGTTTGGGGCCAGTTATGGGATGGACGCAAATGAGTTGGGTAAAAGGTATAAGGATCCTTACAGTGACTGGATGCATCAGACGCGGTATTATATACACAAAGGCCACCTGCTCCTCCGCGTCGTGTCGAGAAGCTTCGCAAACCCAGACTTGCCGCCGAGCGGGCAGAGACATTTACTTTACTCACGCGAAGATTATACGCCGTACTTCTCCGTCTGCGCGCACTGGCGGGACGGAGAGCTGATGAATGTGTGTAAATGCGCCCTGGGACATATCCCGAAGCACAGACAGACGATCGCGCAGCAGATGAAGCGGGGTCCGCAGATTCAGAACGCGCTCAGGAATCCGAATCCCATTGTCACTCTCTGCTCGTTTTGTCGGCCGATGAGGAGGTGTCCGGAGTGTCCGAGCGAATACTTGGTGGAATTGAAGCTGGCAGAGGATAAGAATGATCCGCTTGTGAAGTTCAAGCAGGCTATTACTGTGACGAGGTGGTGCGATTTGGGGAATGGGAGCTCGCCTTTCGTACCGGAGTGGGCGGCGATCAATGGAGAGGGGGAGCTGTATGATTCCTTTGCGAATATGGGACGCAGGGCTATCTCGGGGATATTTGAGAGTCAGTCTGGGGTGACAATTCCGGGGCAGAGGATGTTGAGTCTCAATCCGAAGAACGAGAAGCTTGGTGAGGAGGGCCATAGCTGGTATTGAGTGGACACTATACTACGAGGGGTTACCAGCATCGCGATTTAATAATCTATTATCCTACTACCAAAGTCAACTCGAGTCTTAAGCGAACTATGTTACTAGTAGAGCGCTAAACCAGAAAAGACCTAATATGATATGACTGGTAGAAGAAACTAAGGTAATTCGCGAAAATCAGTCAACGCCCGCAATCGCTAGCCAAATATATCCTCAAATATTTCGGAGATAGCCTCACCAATAGTTGCCCAGAAGCCTAAGCCTTGGTGATTGTTAGTAGGAAACCAAACCTCTTTTTAAAGCACTAACCTTTACGTTTGGCTTGTTCAACATCTGCCTTCCACTGCCTGAGCTCGGTTGCTCTCTCCTTTTCCATGTCGAGCGGCTCTTGGTGCAGCCTTGCTTTCTCTGCTTTGTCGAGAGTCTCAACATCCTCTCTTCTCTTCATAGATGCTTGGAAGCCTTTGATGTCTTTTTCTTTCCTCTGCAAGTTGCTGGCCTGATCTGCAAGCTTTGCCTCGAGCTCTTCTAAATCTCTGGCACGATCTGCCTCGAGTTTGGCCATATTAGTTTCTAGCTTCTTGCGTTGTCTCGCGTTTTCTTCGATATCAGCTTGTTGTTTCCGTATTAGTTCTGCCATTTCGCGCTTCGACGCCTCATCGGCCTCTTTCATGTCTTCTTTGAGAGCAGCTGATTCCGCCTTATGTTTACGATCTGCTTCGATCAGATTCTCATTGAACTTGATACTCGCACCTGTATCCTCGAGACCGCTCAGCTGGATCTCCTGCTTATTGATTACACTCACCCAGCCGGTGATGTCGCGAAGGATCTCCCCATCCTTCTTTTGGCATCGTCAAATCCATGTGGGTCTATCAAATGCACTCTGAGAACAGGATTGTACATGAAACTTTTCAAACTCCAATCTTCAACTTCTAAGGTCTCTGCAATCGCGGTCACTTATATAATCAAAACCGAATAAAGTACTCATCACTTGCGTGATATCAAGCTATCGCCAATAACGACTTTCTGTTCCGTGCAGAAGCGGATGAACTCGCTTTTCTCTGCATCAGTTATGCCAGTCGCTACGATATACACATCTTCAACGTTATGGATGTCTATACAAGAACAGTAGGAGAGCCGTAACTCTCTCCATGGTTGGGCCAGTTCTTGGCAACCCGGCCCAACTAGGCCTTTTAGTTGGGTGCAGCTGGGGAGGTTTTTTAATTGAGTTACCTCCAGTTCAAAGAGCCACTAGAAATAGTCAGAACTGGCTCAACTGTTAACAATAAAAGCAGCTGATGGAAGTGGGGAGGAAGTAGGGGTCAACTTAACTTTAGCTACTCTTTCTACTTTCTACTCCGAGAGGAAGAAAACACCTAGAAATAGCGTAATATTATATTTGAATTAAACTACTAGCCGAATCTTCATGGCGTGAACTCTTAGAAAGGATCTCTATACTTTTTAGTGCTATAAGACGTTGTATATCCGCTTGATCGAGTTAAGAGGGTCGAGATAGCCTCTATCTTCACGCGAAAATAATTTCACGTGATCTAATTTGACCCCAAATACGGTAACTGTTATCCCGTAGGCTCAGCATAAATTGGCCGGGTTAGGCTTAGTTGATAATAGATGGGTCGGTTTTGGTGAGACCTCGAACTAGGCACAACCCATCTATCGAGAATGCTGGGGAGCCGGGTGCAGGAGGGCTGGACCACGCGGTGCTGCCACAAAATATCAGATGTACTAAAATGGATATTCTCCAAGCTCGTGGTCTGTTTGTTTCGGAGGAAGCCGCAAAGGTGGCTTGGACGGACCACTCAAAAGAGAGCCAGAATCGAAGCCCCAACCTGCCGTGCAACCTAAAGTTCACAACTCTCATGAAGATAAGAAGCTCCGGTAAAAATGAGTCGATTAGTTAATGATAGCTGCTGATACTTAGATATCACCGTCTGCGAGCGTCCCACGTGCACACTATAATGTTTGTTCTTTTATGATAGTAATAGTAGGTTTCAGTTACTACACTTCAAAGTCTTAACCCTTTAATAGCCTTTTAATTAAGTAACCTAGGTTTTCAAAATATATATAATCTTATTCCTATTTTGCTACATAATCTTCAAGATATAAAAAGATATAAAAAGTCCCTAATTTCGATTATTTCAGTTGTAAATTATGGAATGGTTTTCCCCTAACACCGCAGTCCTGGCTACGCCTTATTACCCCTCCTATGCCACGGCCACGGCACACTTTAAGGCACTTTAGTCACATCCCGCGGGATAAGGCATAGCCGCTGTGGCGTTAGGGGACAACCCTTCTAAGGATCCATCTAGGCTAAGCCCATGTCTTACTAGTATTTATTCGCACTTTTTTGGCCTAGTGCATGAAGTCACCTGCAGCCCGAGACCAAGAGCTGAAATAATTGACCTTTTCTTTCCACTAAGCTTGCTCGCGCAGCCTTGGGAACCCGTGGGACCTCCAGTTCCGCGGGTAGGGCCAAACAAAGCTGGAAGAAGTAAGTACAGTGTCGATGATGCCCAATGACAAGTAGCTTACCACATTTGTCAATTGGTAAATTACGTGTATTTGGCCCTAGTCAGACCAGGGTACCACAGCCTATATATACAGCTAGATAGCCCCCTCTTAGAACCTCAATCGAGCCTTACTTTCGCAACTGACAACATTTACCGCCGCAATGCATGCACCCATCGTACGAACTCAAATAAAACCTCCAGCGCCGCGCCATTGGAGATCAAGTGTTGGATTGACCTGAGCACTTCTATCACGAATAGAAGGTGAAGAGCACCGATTCAATAAAGGCTTGTAACTATGCCACGATTTGACTAGATAATTTCGTTCTTCCTTGCTCGCAACTCTGCCACACTTTTCACGAAACAGTCTCGGGGGCAGGCTGGCAGCCTGCCCACATAGCGTACCCTGGCGAAATGGGGCTCTTCTCTCGTTCCAAGAACTTGAACCCTGGCAAACATTCGAAATCAGAATCCTCATTCCAAACAGAAACTAGTCAATCACAGAGTGTACCCGATACAATCCATGATCAGAGGGAGCAGAGATTTGCAGAAATACCTGCATTTAAACCCCTCTAACCGAATCCGATGCTATCTTGGTTACAGATGCTTGGCTCAGCCTTTTACTGTTCTCTAGTGTCGGGGCGTAAACCCCTGGTAGCGTTGTTGGTTTTTGTTGGAAATGAGCTGTCCTATTTAATCTCCTCGATGTCCCCCCACTTGGCAGAGACATTTTCTTTCTGACAACCTGTGGACACGACTGAGAGATATTTAGAATGTCAAACTCGCTGAATGATACTCAGGTGGCGAGCTTGAAGGCCGCAGGCTACACAGACCGTGACATATCTTTGTTCCAAGTCGTGCTGTCTTTCACTGGAGAATTTGACCAAGATGTTGTTGGATTGGGAGTATGTACCACATCCGCAGCACATTTCGTATCCTAACATCTTCAGGCCTTGATTGGGTTCATTGTCGCTGGCGGCCTCACCCAAATTTTCTCGATCATCCTACACCGTCTCAAGGACTGCAAATCTCACACCCTTGGACCTAACGGTGCGGCCACAAAGACACACATCACATTCCGAATTGCCAAAGCCCTTGCCCCCTCTGTGATTGACGACCCTCTTCAATTCTGGATCAATATCATTTCCGCTTTACTCGTTGGGCTCAGCGATCAACAGGTGGTTATGGGTGTACTTTTCCTCCTAATAATTATTGCGACAAAAAGCGCTTCTTTTCCCATGTACTATGCTCAATTTGTCTCCTTCTTTACACTTTTAACCCACGCTGCTACGATCGCCTCGATGCGGCCTTATTTCCGGAAATACCCAAAGATGACCACAATACGAGTGTGCGTCATGCTCTTGGGCTATGCCATATGGCTTTTTGCCAATGCCGTGATATTTGGAGTCTTGATTGAGATTGAGGGTGCTCGGTGGTATAATCCCGCAACACCGGCCGAAGACACCATAAGAATAAGGCACAGTGGTTTAACTGTGGTCTTTGCTTTCGAGTTCTCACTCATCACCTGGGTGTACTCGAGTATGGTGAGCCCCAATCCTTGAGCGCAGTGTCATCTATTCCGGGTGTTGAGGCTGAGAGAAAGTCTTGCTTTGTGGATTTCTCCATACGTCCCTCCCCTTTGTTTCTATATATTGTAAACTGACTACGAGATTTTATGAAACAGGTACCATCGCTTTTATACCAGACTCGCTCGTCAAAGTTCGGAAAGCGGTAGCCACGTGGCCCTTTAAAAAGGGGACGCTCGACGATAGCATTATCCACGACTGGGTTCAAAGACACGACACTCAAAGCTCCCCAGACGGCATATTCAAATCCATTGGAAGAGAGCTTAGCACGATCCTACTGTGGCCAGCTACATTATTTTGTCGTCTCCTCACACATACAAAGTCCAAGCCTCTGAGAGCCATCCCATGGCTAATTGCGGAAATTCTTAATCCATGGGTACTGGTCCCTTTCATTCTGCTGGTACTTTTCATAGCGTCCCTGCTACTAGTAATCACTATAGCGGACACTTTTCAAGGCGATCCGGAGTGGAACTTCGGACAAATTTTACCAATAGCCATGGTGTTCCTCCCCTTCTGGGCCCTGGTGCAGGGATATGCTGGTAAGTTGTGAACAGTCTTTCCGCCGCCTCTTGATTGCAGCATACTCACTAGAACATAGAGGATTGGCAGGCGGCTATTGATGAGAAGAAAGCCGACTCGCAAGAGAAGATAGAGTACGGCAGTAACGACAAGATTTCAAAAGAGAAACAGCGTATGTTCAACAATGACATATCCATCGATCCTGTGGATGGGGAGTCCATAGAGGCTCAAATCAAAGAACGGTCGACAATTTACAGGGACTGATTATGGTAAGAGATTCATGTAATCGATGTTAAGTAGAGAGCAGAGGTTGCTGCCGAGGTCTCAGCCTTGGTTAGATTGTTGCACCAACCAGGCCTGATTTCAACAAATCAGAATCCAACTCAAATTCAAACTTCCTTTTTATCATCTCCTCTACGTCCCAATTCGCCCACACAAATCGCCCTTTGAGAAACTCCGCCTCCTTGCTCGCCAACCACACCCCAAACTGCCCTGAAAGTTGCGCATCCTCCCAATCCATTGTCTCTTCTGTCATGCCAAAGCCCCTCACAGCATCAGTCAATACCGCTCCCGGATGGAAACTGTGCACCCGAACTCCCTTATCCTTGTTCTCTTCCTGGACATGCGTCAGGAACTGCGTGAAGGCGAGCTTCGTGATGCTGTAGGCACTGGTCTGAGGAAGGTACAGATGTGCAGCAAAGCTGGAGATATCAAGTATGATCTTCTCCATACCTGTCTCCGACTCTGCTAGGAACTCCTTCACGAGATTGATGTTTCCCAAAACGTTGGTCTCGAAACTGTTGCTCAGTTCCGCAAGCGGCAGAGCAAGAGCTGCAAACGGCTTTGCTACATAGGCTGCACTTGTGACAAGAATGTTTGGATTCGCGATGTTAGTGCGAATTTGATGGAAAATCGTCTTGATGGAGGCAAAGTCCGTAATTGATGCGGCATGGGAAAAGAATTTGGTTTCCGGGTAAGATGAAGAGAGAGCCTTGGTGGCATTTTCGAGGACTTCGAGTCGCCGAGCAAGGAGAATTATGTTTGCTGCACCTGCAATGGCGAAGTTTTGGGCAATGGCATAGCCAATTCCGGTGTGGCCAGCGGTTATGAGAATGGTTTTTCCTGCAGCAGAGAGGGTTTTTTGGGTGGGGTCAATGGCGGGGTAGGGTCTCTTGTGGTAGATGTTGGTGAAGGGACGATCAGAACTTGGTTGAGGCATTTCCCTAAAGCCAAATCGTTTGTAGAACTGAGCGGTTCAATGAGAATTTTGTATGTGGAGTAGTTCTTGTTCAGGGTCAGAAGCCTTGGTTGAATGGAATCATGGAACTCAAAATTAGGACGTGAGAATGTACAGCTTTATGTGAATTCAACTCACGCAGTCACAAGTATTCCACCGCCGAATGTTCGCGCACCAGACGTCACCATATCACTGAATTTCCAAGCATCTGTAATTGAAGCTATATCCAATTGGCCATTTCGAAGTCAGAAAGTGCTGATTGGTCGACAAGGTGTCAGAAAATATCGCTTCCGATATTACTAATAGGGGTTCGCGGCATTAGCGGCCGACGCGTCTATCCCTGCACCTCGAGAGAAAAGTATCAAAGACCTTTCAACAACCAAGCAAGTGTCTGCCAACATATCTCGACAAAATCGCTGGAGAGATATGAATCAATGGGGCAGATTCGATCTCTACATGCTCTCTCGAAATGGAAACAAGACTCAGGGATGGCGGCGGCGATGGCTCTGCGAAGTCAGCGGAAGCGCGATCTGCAGACAATTGGCTTGAGGAAAAAGACCCTCGCAAAAGGAAATTGATACAAGATAGACTAGCCCAGAGAGCACATCGTATGTCGGGAGGAATACTTAAACCTAGGGACAAGTGGGCTGATGACCAGATTGATAGGCCAAAGACTGGCACGATCTCGACAACCACGAAACGCAACAAAAGATAGGCAGAAGACAAGGCCGATAGGCCTTGCTCCAAAGCCCTCGAATGAGATATATCCTCCTATCGTAGGCATAATGGGCCATCAACGAAGCTTCGAAGCTCACCCCAGCGTTGGAGATAACCACCAGGCCGACGACTCTTCTCTGATCCGTCAAAGTTCAAGCGATGGCTCTTCCTCCACGGCATCACTAGATGCAGACAACTACTACTTCACAATCCCAGGCTTCTCTCTTTGCGCGGCGCTACATCGTAACGCCCAATTGCAAGGCATATCCTGCCTACTCCCTCTTCCGCTCATGACCCCGCCAGGAACGCCAAGCCTTCCGCTACCCCTCCATCCGACGCCGCTACAAATGACCACAATTCATCTTCCGTACATTGATTGCCTGCCAATACCGAAACTCAGGTACAACCTTATTTTGCTGAATGGACTGTTTGATGAGGAAGAGTTCTGTGCGGACTTAGTTGGCACAACAAGTTTTGTGGTTCTGGGAAGGCAGAGTTGGGATCCTGAGGGATGGGTTCTTGAAAGAGAATTCAAAGAAAAATGGAGATTTCTTTTCGACTGATGATAAGTATGAAAGGATGGCATAGCTTCGGTTGGGACATTTTCACTCGCAGATTTTTCAGGGCCCCGAGACAAGAACATGTCGCGTCTATACTGGTTCTGCTTTCTCACTCTCAGCCTTGCCAGGCGACCTCAGACTCGCAGTCAGCCTCACTGTTTGGAACCTACGGTGCATTGCGTTATGAAAGGTCATATCGGTGAAAGAGGTCGGGGTCAACTGTTACCTCGGCGGCAGGAGGCCCGGTACTTTCAAATGCTGTGACATTGCCTCTGGTTGATCTTCGGCTATTGGGTCCTGGTGAACCACGTGACTAGATTGGAAAATATATCCTAGCTACTGGAGGGATACAGAAAACACCAAGGTGGCTGATGTTATACTATATACATGATGAATGAGATATAACAGGAAGGTATTGAATAATTTAGACCTTGCAGATTAATAAGCTTCCATCTTTGCAATGATACCAATAGCCACTGGCAATATCGATCTTGGCGCTCCCGGGCTTGTAGACCCTTGCAATTGTCGAAATTTCGCACCGACAAGAAGTCTGCTGCGGATGATTGCAGATACTTACCGGTTTTCATTTTGATCCGCACTATCAGGGCCATGATGATATTGACAGCTTATCCATCTTGGACCTTCCCGATTTGGCCTTAGCGGGGTGGCACCGACCTGCTTAAGTCGGCGAGGGCGATCAACGAGGACGGTCAGCGATAACTTTAAAGGCAGTCCGTGGCTTTTCTTTCGACACGATCACAATACTGAACGATATACGAAAAGACAATACCGATATTGTCTCCTTTGTAAACTCGATTTACTCTTCGATAGAGCCTTTGACGTCCTATCCCACAGGCGAATCACGACAGGAATTGAAACTGAAGCTGCCTATAGGTAATGCTGGTAGGCCATACCTGGAACCAACAACGAAATATTTAATCCCCCCGGAAGTCATTGCAGACGTGGACTCTAAACTTGGAGATTGGCCGACAGACCTTGGAAAGAACATATCCATGGTAAATTCGAAGCAGGATATGATGAATTTCCTAAAGAAACCGCTAGATATGCGAGAACTGACATGGAAATACTGGAAGACAGCAGCGTCATTCGCAAAGAGGATTCCGAATGGTACGTTTTGCGTTACAAGGAAAGGCTATGTCGGGATTGTGCCTAGCGGTGCACAAGTTGGAGATGAAGTATGTGTGTTTGATGGAGGTGCAGTGCCATTTGTGCTCAGGAAAAATTACGGAAGAGAGGGAGATATAATATATGAATTGGTTGGAGAAGGTTATATCCACGGAATCATGTACGGTGAGGTGCTTGGTTTCAAGCATGGCGAAGAGTTGAAATTTCATATTATTTAGGGACGAGTATGCCATTCAACAGATACAACTCTTGAGATTTGTTTATATATGGTCCATGTTGTGGCTTTCTTTGGGACTGTTTAAATATTTGTCAATGGCATATGAGAGGGAGAAGAGTGGCTTGATATGTCTTTAGTATAGTAGTATTCCTGAATTTCGTATTACCCTACTTGACCAAACCATCTCATATTATCCGCGTTGCTGATGCCAAAGAAAATATTGTCAAGTTCATGCAGGTTTTATTACGGAAGAGTGAACTGCTAGCGCAGGACATGACATCGACGAGAAGAACACTAGGGTTGTGGGCTCGGTACAGAGAGAGGTGCATTTGCGGATTGCGCGTCAACCACGGCATCAGAACAAAGCAAAACTTTCAAGGCCTCTGGATCCATTTTGCGAGGCACTTCAATTCGAATTGGAATCAATGACGAATGCGATGAGGGATAATTGACCGTTGCTGACAATTTGTGTTATACTCTCTTGTTATTAGAGAAGAGGGGACGATTATGCTGGTAATATTGTATCTTGGAAAGAAAGTAGGGAACAGAGGTTGTTTCTTATTAAGAGAAGATTGCTTCTGATGATGGATGGAAGAAGCGAGGAAGAGGGGAAAAGATTTCCGTAAGAGATTTTGCGGGGTGAAAACTTGTGGGGAAATTGCCGTCATTCACCGCTTTCGAGGGGAAGGCGCAACCAAAATATTTTGCCAAGATTGTGCAACCATCAATCACCGCCATCTAACCTGTTCCCAGCCTCCCTCAAGATGGGTAGAACCAAGCCCAAGAGAAAGCAGCAGAACTTGCCAATTGAAGCCGCGTCGAAAAAGCCGAAGACTGCAGCCATAGTCACCCCGCCACCCGAGAAGGACGCATCTCAACCTAAGACCATACAGAGCATTGGCCTCGAAGACGACGACCTCGACATTGCAATTGATACCCTGAATACCCTAGCGCAAAATCCGAGTGTCATTAAGTCCAAGGTCTGCAAAGACTTGCGAACAGCTGTATACGAATTCCGGCAAGCCTGCACGACTGGGTTCAATGCCTCTGGTGTGCAGATTCTACCCCGCCATACACATTAATGCTAACTTTTCACGAAGGCGATACCAATCTCACGGCTCGAATAAGTGGTGCTCTTGCAGATGGAGGATATACTGAAGCACGAATACTACTAGCAGAGATGCGGATACGAAGACAAACACCGAAGCTCGGAGCTCTTTGCCGTTGGGTGCGGGACCTCGATGTTGTGAGTGGACTGGCAGAGCAAGTGGACGGATCAGGAAAGAGAACAACGAGAGAAGAGGAGCTCTTGGTCGTCCTGGATGCTATACTAAGACTCACCGGCCCGACAGACTATACAATAGAAGGACAGTTCGTCAAAGGCCCTATTATCCCAAGGAAGCCATGGGATTTGAGAGCTGCGACCAGCGAGAGAAATGAGGTCTATGACAGAGTACTGGATGGCAGCATATTCAAAGTTTTCTCGTCAGATATCAAGTCCCGCTTTCGAGTCATCGAAACCATTCCAGGCCTTCAACGCAAACCTGCGAACCTCCACCCGGCAATTCTTCACGCTTCGAGAGATGATGCCATCTTACTCTCACGGGATGCACCGTGGGCGTCACATTACACACACCCGATAGTCCCAGATCTGCATCTGCTGAAAGACGTTCTGCTACCTGAAGAATGCATCAGCATTATTGCTGCTGCAGAAGGGATAGGGTTCACGCCCGATGCCCCCATAAGAGCTCAAGGAGAGGAGAGTAGTGTTCTGGCGCACAACTTCTACTGGATTGTTGACACTGCATTCTGTTCGAAGCTTTGGTCAAGGGTAGAATCCTTCGTTCCTAAAGTCGTTGGCCAGAAGAAGGTTCGCGGTCTGAATCGGAGGTTCAGAGTGTACAGATATGTACCTGGGGCTGAATACCGTGCTCATATAGGCAAGTCAATTCTCCATTGCAGATGATCAAATGCTAACAAATTGCTGCAGATGGAGCTTGGCCTCCTTCCTCGATCGACGATATCACCGACAAGTATATTTACGACTCTTCTCCTCCCGAAGCCAAGCAATCCTCTCTATTCACCTTCCTAATATACCTCAACGACGAGTTTGAAGGTGGAGAGACAACTTTCTTCCTACCTAGTGCGCGAGAAGGCAGCATGAATGCGTATCCCGTGAAGCCGATACAAGGCAGCATTGTACTTTTCCCTCACGGCGAGACTGAAGGTAGTCTTCTGCACGAAGGGACAGGCGTCCGAAAGGGATCAAAACCAACCGCCAAGTATGTTATACGTACTGACGTATTGTACGACGTGGATACTTAGCAATTTCAAATTTTACAAAGCACCATCGTTCCCAACTCTGGACCTTAATGACAAAGATTGGCCGAATATGGGGTCCGAACTACCGAAACCAATATGGTCGGAACATCTCATCAATCACATCTCGCGTCGGACTGTTCGGGCCGCTATTTCCCCAGGAAGTTCGTTGATTTATGCTAAACCCCACAAGTTCGTTAACTCCCCCCTGATTATTATGCCCAACGAACCAGAAGTCTGATTCAATAAACTTCAAACTTGCGCTTGCTATCCTAAAGAAGACCCGGAGCTCTATTCCCTTCATCAACCGCGGTCACTGTTACGCCCATCCGAAAGAAGCTACGTAGCCGTAACATTCAGCAATATTAATTACCATTGGGAGATCATTCCAGCACTTGGTGATCGACTACGTTATAGATCTAGGTACCTGGGACCTTCAATTGGATGAGTGAGCAGTCCTCCTAAGGAAGCCCTGGCCGTCGGGACGTTTGGGACAGGTTTTGTAGGTGGATCTCCAATCCCTTGTCTGGCACGAGGTCAGGTATTCGGCCCTTGAAGCTCGTGGTGTAGATTAATATCTACTAGTATCTCGTGTCAATTATCTCTCTTCTCTTCTTCGTCCCAATTCCTCAAGTGAGAACTTCGAGTTTGTCCTGTTCCATCTTTTTCCTGTGCCAAAATGAAAGCCCCAATCCTCTCCTTCCTGGCTTTCGCTATTCCCATTTTTGCGGCTGCTGGAGACGGAGATTGGGCAGCTGCATATGCGAAAGCAAGGACGGCGCTGGCGAAGCTTTCGAATGCGGACAAGGCAGCTTTGGCAACGGGAATTGGGTGGGAGAAAGGACCGTGCGTCGGGAACATCGCAGCAATCGCAGCCATTGGTTTTCCTGAGCTGTGTCTGCAAGATGGACCTTTGGGGTAAGTTTGCTGGTGGCGTTGGAGGAATTGAAGCTGACAACTTGCAGTGTGCGGTATGCCCCGGGAATCACTGCTTTTCCCGCTGGAATCACGACGGGCTCCACGTGGGATACGGCTTTGATGTATGCCAGGGGAAATGCACTTGGTATGTCTAAGTATTCCAAGAGTAAATCTCGAATTCTAATCTTGGGACTCAACACAGGCACGGAATCAAAAGCTCTTGGTGTTCACGTCCAGCTTGGACCGGTTGGGGGCCCGCTCGGCAAGATCCCCGAGGTAGGTTGGAGTGTCCAATTGGCAGTTCGGAAGCTGAATATGATAGGGAGGACGAAACTGGGAAGGATTCTCGAATGATCCATACCTAGCAGGCGTTGCTATGGCACAGGTATGCGTGTTATCCTTGGTCCCATTTCTGCACTAAAGTTCCCTTAGACGGTGGCAGGCATGCAAGCCGCAGGAGTCCAAGCATGTGCAAAGCACTACAGTTAGTCTTACCACCCCCTCATCCATACATCAACTGATATCCTTCAGTCGGCAACGAACAAGAACTCAACCGGGCCAGCATGAGCGCGAACATAGATGACCGAACACTCCATGAGGTTCTCCTCCGCACTATAATGATAGTTGAGTCAAAGGCTGACAAAAGTAGCTCTATCTCTGGCCCTTTGCCGAAGCAGTGAAGGCAAATGTCACTTCTGTAATGTGCTCTTATAATAAAGTAGGCTCGGCTTGGTCTTGTGAGAGTGGGAGCACCATTACGGATATCCTGAAGAATGAGCTGGACTTCCAGGGTTGGGTTGTTAGTGGTGGGTATTCCCCTAAATTGGCATATAATCCTTGGCTGATTTTCATGACAGACTGGGGAGCGCAGCATACTGCTGTGGGAAGTGCTAACGCGGGGATGGTATGAGATATTTGAAACTAGAGGGAATGAAATGCTGATTGTAACAGGACATGTCGATGCCCGGTGATGGATATGGAAACAACAAGTTTATTGTTAGCATCTCTTCTCGCTCACGCAACTGCGAGAGGCAAAGACTGACCAATTTCTAGTGGGGAGCTGCACTCATAAGCGCAGTGTCTTCGTAAGAGGCACGAAAATATCTCCATTTCCTCGCTAACACAGTCCAGTGGCCAAATAGCTCAATCTCGCCTCGACGATATAGCTCTCCGTATCCTAGCAGGCTGGTACTTCCTCGGCCAAGACGCTTCCTACCCCACAGTGACAGGCTGGTCCTCTTGGAAGTCCCCTACCAGCAGCGTCCCGAGTGTGCAAGGAAACCACAAAACAGTCGCTCGAGCGATTGCCCGTGACGGAATTGTGCTTCTGAAGAATGAAGGCAATGCGTTACCGCTGAACAAGCCGGCTACTTTGGCAGTTGTAGGGTATGATGCTATTTTGAATCCGCAAGGGGCGAATGCATGTGTTGATCGGAAGTGTGATAATGGGACTTTGGCCATGGTATAATTCCTTTCCTCTTCAATGTTTATAAAGTAAAGAACTGACAAGCGTAGGGCTGGGGCTCCGGTACTGCCCAGTTCCCCTATCTCATCGCTCCCCTCGACGCAATCAAAGCCCAAGCCTCCACGGACGGGACAGTCCTCACAACATCGACATCTGACTCTCCCTCAGCGGGCGCGTCAGCAGCAGCATCAGCAGCCACAGCTCTAGTCTTCATCAACGCCGACTCAGGGGAAGGCTACATAACCGTGGAGAACAACGTCGGAGACCGCAACAATCTGGATCCTTGGCACAACGGCAACGAGCTCGTCGCCGCCGTTGCAGCAGTAAACAAGAAAACCATCGTCGTGATCCACTCCGTCGGACCCTTAATCCTAGAATCCATTCTAGCTCTACCCTCCGTCGTAGCAGTCGTCTGGGCCGGCATTCCCGGCCAAGAATCTGGAAATGGCCTCGTCGATATCCTATACGGGAGTACCAGTCCCAGCGGCAAACTCCCCTTCACCATCGCGAAAGCAGCATCGGATTACGGCACAGCCGTCGTGCCCGGCGATGATTCGTATCCCGAGGGCCTGTTCATCGACTATCGCCATTTCGACAAGAGCGCCATTGCCCCGCGCTACGAATTCGGCTTCGGCCTCTCCTACACCGCCTTCACTTATTCTAATCTCTCGATCTCCCCCCTCAGCACCGCAACTCCTAGCGCGGGCATCGCCCCCGGAGGTCTGAAATCCCTATTTGACATCGTGGCTACCGTCTCCGCAACGATTACGAATAACGGTACGGTAGCAGGCGCAGAGGTCGCCCAGTTGTATATCAGCCTCCCGGCTTCGAGTGCGGTGCCAGCGAGTCCAGCGAGGCAGCTTAGGGGGTTTGATAAGTTGAGTTTGAAGCCCGGGGAGAGTGGAAGTGTTGTGTTTCAGGTAAGGAGGAAGGATGTTAGTTACTGGGATGTGGGGAGTAAGAGTTGGGTGTTGCCGACGAGCAGCTTTGGGGTGGTGGTTGGGGCGAGCTCGAGGGATGGGCGGTTGACGGGGGAGTTGGCTTGATGGATGGGGGTGGAAATGAAGTGTCACTAGACTCCTGGAAGTGTGGGGTTCTAGAGATGGGTTTAACTTTGAAAGCATAGTCGTCTGTCTCGCTCCTGACCCGCCTAGTGACTGGTGAGTAAGTGGCGTATAAGCTCTTCCTCAGACCTCCTCTGAGATGCGGTCGGTCGACGTGCTACGGGGTAGCTACACGCCTGCGTGGCACTACCTGGCTTGACACGAGCTCTAGAACAGGACAGCACCTTCGATCATAGCGGACCGTGACATCGCCTCAGGTCAAGTTTTCCACGATTAACCAGGACTATCAGTAGTATTGTATTTCAGCTTGATCCAATTTAATGGCTAGATTATTTCTTTTTATGTTGTGTCTTCGTTGAGTTAGAGCGCCACCGTTGTTCCCGAATGGTGGTTTTATGGCGGAGGTAGTGGCACATTAACGAAGCCGGAAGATGCACCCATTAGATTCACAGTTACATCTGGTCTGTTATTCGAAATCTTGTTCTTTTAACTCCTTTTGGAGCGTAACGTTGTTCTTGCCCATAATGGGGAGCTAGAATATGTCTAACGAGCTTTGAAATTTTTCATATTTGTATAAGTACCTGTTCTCCAGCACTTCATTTTTGGAATTTTAATTTCTATATTGCCTTCATGTTCCGTTTGAAGCTACAATGAGGTTCTCTTCCTCCCAAAGTTTGTCATGGGCTTTGATATGGGTGTCAAGCACACTGTCTTTGGCGTCATCGATCACCCTGGCCACGTGTCCCGCAGTGTCTAAAGGCTGCAACGTAAACAATTGTCTGAGAGCAGTGAGGCTACTTCTCCCTCTATCTCAACATCTTCCTAATGAGAACGAAGGTACTTGCATGCTCGTAGAAGCCTTATCCGTCGTCTGCAGGTGCAGATTGTTCTTCTTCCACCACTACTGTTGCAACTTCTTCGATTCCAAATACCGTCTAAACTTCCACATCGGACGATGTTTCCCTAATGTTAAGCTCGAGGACTTCTTCAACCTACCAGATGCGCGCATCCGGAATAGGATATGCAGAGCTAATCAACTCAAACTCCAGTACTACAGGAACATCAAATCATCGGACCTGGATCTCCTCCGGCCGTTCTACGATTTGACTTGCAGATCCACATACAGCAACATAAGCAGTTGTCTAGTGCAGAAGAGTAGGTCTATGATGCGGAATTTGGAGAATGTGGGTAACCCCCTCACGTTTACGATCTGCAGCCGGGTTGCGACAAGTCTCTAAGGTATTATATGATTCACGACAAGCAGAATCTCAAAGAGGAAAAAAATGCGGTGAAATATCACGTGACATGCTTCGTGTACTGATCCATCTGCACACCGCTAGCCACAGGAATCAAAGCCGCAACCGCTCCAACGGGTATAAAAGGTGCTAGACTCGCTGCACCAACTTCCACCTCTAGTTTCGCTGTTACTAACAAACGCTTTTTCATCGCTATGGATGTCTCCGGTTATGCAGCAAAGCCGGAGGCTTATGATTCACTCTCAGCCTACCAGATCGCCGAGTTCTGCAACGAGCATGGACTTGCGAGGGACGAAATCGATCACTTTGCGGCCAACCTCCTTGGCAGTCCTGTCTCTGCCACACCAGTGCAAGGTGCGACCAGCTATACTGTGTGTGGAGACAAGGCGGGTCGGGTTGTCCAGTTTCGGCGCTCCCAATTACCCATGAGAAAAATCGAGGTTGCAAGACAAATTTATGAAGATTTTGTCCCCGAATGCAAGTCCCAAGGCATGTTTGGGCCAGTCCACGTGTACGTGGCAAATCTTGTCCCCGGACCGGCTTTCTGTCGAGTCAGGAGTCAGTTCTTTTCGCCTGCCCCTACAATGGAACAACGCCTGCAGCAAACTGTGCAAGACTTTGCAAGGTCTGATGGCACATCTATGGTTTTTTATGGTGTATGTCTGGTTGACGAAGGGCTCGTATAGATTCTTTGCTTCGGCGTGGATCAACAAACCTGCCCACACGTTGGAGCCGCCTCCTGGCTTACTTGGCGAGTACTCCAAGATCTTGGATGAAGTCTCTCCAGACCTGCCTGCCCAACTTCAAGCAAAGCTAGACGACGTTCGCCAAGAGCTTCCACGGCTCTTCCGGTCCAGCTATCCCATGGTTCTGCAACATGATGATCTCTTAGAAAACAATTTTCATGTGGACGAGACCACCGGCCATATCACAGGCAAGTTTCCATGCAGAATTTCCTTTTCTCTCACTTTGGTGTTCTCTGGAGTGATGTCTAGGGAGATGAAGACTAATTGTCTTGTTACAGGCATCGTCGATTGGGCTGATGCCAAGATTGCCCCGTTCGGCGTGTCCCTTGCGAATATGGAGGTCGTCCTTGGTATCCAGACCAGAACCAATTGGTACTTTCACCCCAACCATCATAGCCTTCGGAAATTATTTTGGAAAACTTTCTACCGTGTGACTGGCTATATCTCGAAAGATGATCGGCGTTCAATCGAAGTTGCAAGGCTGTTTGGATTGTTCCGAGAGCATGGTCGTGAGGAAAAAGAACATGCAATCGCATACCTTTCCGCCTTATGTCTGCTTTAAATGAGGTACTTATTGTCAGCATAGTTCTGAAAGGATTTTGTTTGACCGGATACAGTCTTTATATTGGTCTAATCAATCAACATAACGTGCTCTACGTCTTTTTAAGACTTGTGTAACTTCATGTGCATTACCTAGACGGACCTAGGATAGAGGCACGGCACGGAGTTGAGGCTAGAGATGTTGTGAACAACTATGAAGAAGCTAGATTATTTATATATCATAGAAAAGCACCCCATCCCAAGCAGCGAGGAGAATGGAAAACGAAGATCTCAGCTTGTCCTCTGCACCTCATACTTAAAAAAATCTTTAACGAGCTGACCACCATCCCCCAAAAGGTCCATGAACCCATCGTTGATAGCCAAGACCACCGCATTGGTAGCCATATACTGACAGATCAAACTCCTCAGGCCCCCAATCCCTTCATCTAGTGCCCCGCCTCCACCTTCCTCAGAATATGCATACCTCGCAAGGGCGACAATATCTTCAGCATTCCAATCGTCAAGTTGAAATACGCATAATATTTTATGGAGCTTGAACAGCGCTAGAGCTTTCAACGAATCGATGAGTTGCAGATCCCCTAGGATATAGAGTGAGGCGTGACCGAGGAATTCTTCAGTATAGCTTTGGTATGGATCAAAATGCTCAGCTGACTCACAGGTTTTCTCGTAGTTATTGCGTGGGGCGAGTATTGGGAAGGTAAGGGAATGGAAATCCTCTGAGTGTACGCGCGAGCGACGTTCTGGGTATTTCTCTCGTTTTGTGATTGGAATGGGTTCCTCCTCGGAAATTTCCTGCTCAGAAATTGGATCCATCCTTGGTTCTGGGAATTCGATCCGGTAGGAGAAAGGGTTTGCCTTTTTCTTTATGTCCTTGTTGCTAGCATAATAACCATAGTCTACCTCAGGCTCCGCCTCGACGGATCTCTTCGCACTAGTGCCCCAGTTACTAGCAGGCCCCGGGTCTGCTTCCTCAGCAACTAAATCTGGCTCTGGCGCTTCTTCCTCAACAACCAAATCTTTATCTGCCTCAGTCTTGTCGAATCTTCTGCGCAATCTGTGTAAAGTGCTCGATGAGGAGTCGTTCCTCACGACCTCTTTCTGCCTTTCAACCCTGTTCCGGTATCTCCCCTGAGGTATCGAGTAATCGCCAGTATATGCGAACTGGGCAAACATCTCGAACGTCCCCTTGCTCACGTCGGCCCATATTGCACATCCGGCTTGGGATTCTGACATCCCCCCTTTTGTCAGGTTATAGAGCGGTTTAGAGAGTTGGGCAACTGCTTCCTCATGAACGAGGAACTCCGTTGGGTTGTCATCAACATTTTTGCCGACAATGAATTTAAAAAGTCGGGAATTGAGGATTCTATGAGGGTTCTATTAGCATTTCCCTAAAAATTGAAGACGAGACGTACTCGTGACGTACTCTTGAAATGAGGCTGGCATTCGGAGAAGTTTCTTTTGAACTCTGAAGCAGAATCTACGTCCCGAAAATGTCGAGCTCGTGAATTGAGAACCTGGTCGAGAGCTGCTACCGAATTACTATTCGCACCACTAGAGCAGGAGCTGCTGGATTAAGGTATTGCTGAGGCAGATTTCGGCTTGCCAAAAATTTCAGTATAAGATTTTCTGTAGTTTAGATCGATGCTTCCTTGAAAGATGGAGGTTATTCAGTCTGGATACGCTTCCCGTGTGCAAGACTGCAACCCCTCCATGTGGCCCGTGCGATGGAAGCACCTTCCCCCCGCACCGCATTGATTGGTAGCCTCATTTTGGCCTGTGGGAGTTGCAACTGCTTTAGCAGATGCTGTGTAACTGTTATGTGCTGGTGTTGCAGCTTGGTTAATTGGCTTTCTATCCAAGATGGCGGCTCCACCGCATAGAAACCTCCCTTTTTTGTGGATGCCTCCATATGCTCGTTGTCGTGGCTTCTCTGAAGATGGCAAGAAAAACGTCACTTCTTTCCACCTGGGCAACCCATCTTCACCGAACTTTTCATTCCCTCCAGTCTCGTGGCATTGCCGTGGACTTGCATGCTCTCTATTTGAAGCGTAATTAGGATGATTGGCTCGCTAGGGCGATGGAGGAGAGCGAGCGTCGCATGGCGGAGGCCCATTTTCCAGGGTACGAGCCCCTGTGGCCTACGAAGAAGCTGAGACAGTGGGGCTCGGAAATCGAGAGGCGGGTTGTGATGTTGGATGAGATACTTGACTAGTTGGAGTAGCGGAGAGAGGATAACCTTGCGCGGGATATTTTCGGGGACGACGATGACGTAGGCTACTACGATTTTGGTGATTATGATAATGATAAGCCGAATAGTAGGGATGCGATCTGCCTTGAAGCATTTGATAATTGCTGGGATAGAATTTCATAAAATTGACTTTTCTAAATATCTCCTTTGTATTATTTTGCAGCAAAGATTCTTCTATACTCAACTCGCTCCAACTAACAAATGATACTGAGGATGTCAATAAAAGCGCGACTTATTATGTAACACGAATTGTTTCCCGTAAAGCTGGTGCGCCTTATGTCTCCTTCCAATATCAACTACTTTGTGGGCAAGGGCTTCACGTTTACGATCTGCAGCCGGGATCGTTCCTGCATTGAGGGGTAAGGGGATATTTGTACCGAACCACCGAGCCCCCTTCCTTTTATATCCGTCCCGTCTTTGTACCTCATTTCATCTCAATTATTTCAGAAGCGTGTTCTTGGGCATCAAGTTATTTTCTGGATATGCGTCTCAGGACTGCATTCTTCGGCCCTTTATTGGCAACAGCTACTCTGGCTCAAAATGGAACTAAATCAACTAAATACGCCGTCCAGACGCCCCCACTTACCACAAATTGGACATACACAGTTGGCACAAATCCATGGCCCGAATATCCCAGACCCCAGCTCGCACGTTCTGATTGGCAAAGTCTGAATGGAATCTGGACGTACCAGAATACCACAAGTTTAAATGGCACGCCGCCGTTTGGTCAAGTCTTGCCAAATGAAGTGTTGATACCGTCTTGCTTAGAAAGCGGTCTCTCGGGTACGTACTCGTCTCGAATGAAATTTGATTTGACATATGCTGACGAAATTTATAGGAATTCAAGGAGAATACACGATTTATTCTTGGTTCAGAACTTCCTTCACTGTTCCATCATCTTGGGCTGGAAGACAAGTATTGCTCAACTTTGGAGCTGTGGATTATGAGGCGACGGTGTATGTGAATGGCAACAACATTGGGTTTAATCGAGGAGGATACTTTCGTTTCGAACTCGATGCAACAAATTATGTTTCCTTCAACGGAACGAATGAGCTGTGTGTACTTTCTGGCCTCCAGATTTAAGTGTCTGCTGACTTGCTTTAAAGGCTTGTTTTTGTGCATGATCCTACCGATAGCGGGGACTATGTTATCCCAATCGGAAAGCAAACACTTCGCCAATCTCATATATTTTACAGGCCCTGCAGCGGCATCTGGCAGAGTGTTTGGATTGAGGCTGCAGCAGCAAATCACATCATTCAACTTGATGTTGATGCGAACATGTATGGAACAGGTAAACTCTGGAGCTGAAAGAAGCATTTTCCATGAACTTTCCTAACCTAAACTCGCTATAGTCAATATTACGGTGTACAGCTCAGGCGAAAGCCAATCTCCAGTTCAGATTCTCGTAGGCAGCGCGAACGGATCGAGTGCGACAGCGTACAACGGAACTTCCGATGTCCCATTCCAATTCACAGTTCCTTCGCCCAAGCTTTGGTCTCCAGATTCTCCTACTCTTTATAACCTGACAGTAATATTGGGGACGGATCAGGTCACCAGTTATACAGGATTCAGGACAATTTCCAAAGGTGTCGTTGGTGGAGTCGTTCGGCCACTCTTGAATGGGGAATTCATCTTTATGTTCGGAACTCTGGATCAGGGATTCTGGCCAGATGGGTTGTACACACCACCGAGCCGAGACGCTATGGTTTACGATTTAGAAGTCCTGAAGAGTCTAGGTTTTAATATGCTTCGGAAACATGTAAGTCGCAATGAATTACCGTGTCTAAAATATTAGCAAGATTGCTGACTGGAGTGGCTCCAAAGATCAAAGTTGAGACACAATTGTTCTACCAAGCTTGTGATCAAATGGGTCTTCTTGTAATTCAGGATATGCCATCTTTGCGCCCTTTACAGGATTATTTTCTTAGCAATTGTACATCGGAGACGATTCTTCCTGATCCCGCTCAGCAGGCTGAGTTCGATCGCCAACTTGACATCCTCGTCAATCAGCACAAGAGCTTTCCGAGTATTGTTACATGGGTGAGTTACAGACCTTCAACATGCATGGTTACTTGCAAAATCTGATATCTTCACAGATCATCTACAATGAGGGATGGGGTCAAGTGATTGCAGGCTATCCCGAATTTGGGTTGACTGATCGAGTCATGCAGCTTGATCCGACAAGGCTCGTCGACAGTACGTCTGGATGGTACGATCACGGGGCTGGGGATTACAGTGTATGTCATTCACTTCTTGTCGAAACTAAACCTGACTTAGACTAACAGGATAACCACCACTACGCAAATCCTCAATGTGGAACTCCATTCTACTCAATTGAGTCCAGCCCATTCGACCCTTCTCGGATCGGATTCCAAGGTGAATTCGGAGGAATTGGACAGAATGTTTCAATTGAGCAGTAAGCTCCCTCGATTCCACCACAACTACAGATTTTGACGTATTTTTCAGTCTCTGGAACGTTCAACAAGCAATCAACGGCATCAATCAAACGTATGAAATCGACGAGACGATCGACGCCTGGAACTACCGCAGTCACGCCTTACTCACCGAGCTGAAAGACCAAACAAACTTATTCTCATGCAGTGGCGGTGTTTGGACCCAGACTACGGATGTTGAAGGTGAAGTCAATGGGTTACTAACTTATGATCGCAGAGTCTTGAGGCCGAATGTGACGCAGTGGAAGGCTGACATCCAGGCGCTGTACGATGCTGCTGCTTCGAGAAGCAATTCATCCATGACTTTTGGGACTGATTATGGATATGATAGAGCCTACCGAATCAGAGATCTTTTCTGGAAATGAAGAATCTGATGCCGCGAGGATACTAGAGAATTTAATTATTTCTCATAGTGTTATAATAGTAGTTCTTCGTTCCATATTCACTAAGTGTTATAGTCGCTTCTACTTAGGCGCTAATTACCCTTACCTCAGTAGCTCACCCTCGGCTCAGCCAGCTGACCTAAGCTGTCTGAGCAATCTGAGTAGTCCCTGAGCATTCCCTGAGCAGGTCCTGAGCAACCTGAGTAGTACCCACTTAATTAATAAGGCTAGATGTTAGCTTAAGGCGCGTATCATGTCATTTTTGTTAAGTTTTGGCGATTATTCCCAGGAGTCTAAAGAGGCTCCTAAGGATCCCGAATAGGACCTCTATGAAAATAGATCACTTGGTACGTAGTATACAATCGCCCTGTCCTAATAAGGACGTTGAATTATATATAAGCTTTGCCGCTCTATCGTAATTATCACTTACGAAACTAGCACCGCAAACTTTGTATAGCGTTCACCCTCGATCTCGATTATACACAAAGTAGATGTATTATATAAAGAGGTCTAGCTATAAAGGCCCGTCCGTCCACAGTCGACGGCAAGCTCGGGTCTGAGCCACCTCCCGGCGCGTCCGTGAGCGGAGTTCGACTACGTTAGTAAGCGGCACTAACGTAAGCCCTCTTAAGTCCTCTTCTGCAAGGAGACCCAATTCGCCCAAAAAAGCCATATTCAAGGAAATCCGTTCGCTGAATCATCTTGAGTTCAAAACCTAACGGCATGGGTTGCAAAGGACGCATCCTGCACAGTTTGAGCTTCCGTAGGTAAGTTGATAATCCTTCCTTGTTAGTGCCCCTATCAAAGTTGCGCAGTCCCCAGAGGACGAACTCTAAATAAATTGTCAATCGTACGGCATCTAGGTGCGTATTTTTGCAATTTCCATGTTCCAGTTGGTCATATCTTCGTCCCCTCGTTAATCCTCTTCTTTCAGTTCAATATTTGGTCTTGTGTGTATATCACATCGTTAGAATGGCGAATAGAGTTGATAACCTGAAGCCATGGATGATAGCAACTGTTTCTTCGGTGACGGTTTTGGCATTTGTCGCCGTCTGCCTCAGGTTACTCTCTCGCTATGAAAGGAAACAGCAGCTCTGGTGGGACGATTGGATGATAATATGGTCAATGGTATGTAACTTTTGACATGACAGCGCACAATAGAACCAAATGTAATGCTAAATCATTGCTAAAACGATAGACATGGATGCTTGGCACTATCGGACTTGCTTTCAGAATGCTAAACTGTGGTATGGGTCTTCACGCAGATCAAGTACCACTGGGTGATATCATCATGATGGCCAAACTTCTCGTCGTCGCTGAGATTCTCTACGTATTCAACCTTGTCTGGACAAAGTTCAGTCTACTCATGATGTACTATCGAATTTTCCGGTTTCGATACTTCAAGAGATGGGCTTATATCATCGGCACCTTCATTGTGGCTTGGGTTATTTGTATCACTTTCCTCGACCTTTTCATCTGTGTTCCGTTACAGAAACTCTGGTATCCCAAACTGCCTGGTAGATGCATCAACCAGGTTGGAACATGGCTTGCCAATTCTTCAGCAACTATTTGCAGCGATCTCGCCACTTTAATCCTCCCCATTCCCCAGGTTTGGAAGTTAAAGATGCGAAAATTAGAGAAGGTTGGACTTACAATGGTATTCTGTCTTGGTTTCTTGTAAGTTTCTCTACACCCATCGATGATTGGGATTCTCAACCCAGTGACAGCGTTATATTTGCCTCTGTCTACCGCTTAACTATCCTTCTCTCCTACAACGCTCTAGATCCAACTTATACACTTACCCGAGTCGTAGGCTGGACAGCCGTCGAGATGTCTGCCGGTATCATTTCCGCCTGCCTTCCAACCATGAAACCGGCTCTTCAATTAATCGTCCGCAAGCTCGGCATCCAAGGGTCTATGCCAAGCCTCTTTCGCAGGCGTGCATCGACCGGCGTCTCCAACACCAGCCCCGCGAGCAATACCAATAATCCTGCGACAAAATACGCCGGCACTGGTACAAATCATGGTCGCTCAGGAAGAAGCCAAGGCAGCACTGGATCTAGTGGACAAGACAGTGGCCAGATGCTCGTGGATTCCGAGTTGCGACCCGACCATGGCGTCGCATACACTGTTACAAGCCTGCCAGGGAAGAAGGAGGAGGAAGCCGGTCTCAGTGTTGAAGGGGCTCCATCGCATGGCATCTCTGTCCAAAAGGCTTTTTGGCAAGTCACTGATTAAGCACCTGTAGCTGGGTGTTAAAAGTTTTGGTTGCTGGTGGCTGGAATATAGCGTTTGATATGTTCCTGCTCTTTCAGAACTTGCGAGTGAATTTCAGGGAAGCTGGGTTGAACTTGCTCCATGGCTGGGCCGTAAAGCTATAGAGCACTGTCTCTTCCCATATAGTGTACTCTTTAAATAAAGTATTATTAATCAAAGTTACCCATCTATCGTCAATATTAACGAGCCAAATCTCTGAGACGCTTTTCCTTATCTCTGGGATGTCGCTAAGTAACTCATACCGGTTAATACGACTTTAAAAATTATATAATATAGGTAACTATAAGTCTGTCCGAAGATTGGTTATTCAAAATCATTACACCGGCAGTTCGTTATTCTTTAAAAGGATTCTTGTCTTTCTGTTGACTATCTCTGCTCTAGATGGTGGCTGTAAGAAGCAGCCATTGCTTCTCTCCACAGCAATCGTCCACCTTGACCACACGCACTGTCCAGCCACAAGAACGATCTTAAGATATCCTCGACACCTTCCCAATCGTCTCTATCCAGCTTCCTCACAGCCCAAGCAAGTCGTGAAGTAAACCAGTCTCTCTGCGGGGTATCTAACGCAGCTATACCTCCTAATACTAGCATCCATAACAACACTCCCTCCAATCCAACCCCGAAAATTCTGAAATCCAAAATTTCCATGACTACCGTAAGACGACGAACTAGTTCTTGCAGTACACTATGAGAATTGGGGAGTGGCAAGACGACAGCCACGCTATAGATTAGAGCCGTTAAACGACAGCACTCATAAATATTTGGTTTTGGTTTTGGATTCGACGAGGACAAGGGTATACCTAGTTCTTCCGCAGTTGGGAGTAGCAACAGCCTTTGCTGAACCGCAGTCCGCGTTCTAGCTACTGCACCAAGTTTGAGGCCAAACGGATTGCCTTGGAGGTAATAGTCAACCGCAAGGGTAAAAGCGCCGATTGAGTCTAAGACTTCAAGCATGGATTCTGTGATCCCGTACTCTTTCAAGCTCTGAAAAGCAGAAGCTAGTGTTTGAATCGGTGGACGAGGTGGAGATATTGCCCAGGCTTTGAGGCTAGGGATGGAAGCTGTGTGGATTCTGAGTGGAGGGAAGCTTGGCTTTGCGAGAGAATTGGTTGATGAAATGATATCTCCTCTAACTACAGTTAGAAACCAGCACAATACAATGAGGGAGGATAATTCCACTCGCCCGACAATAATCTCTGCCAAGCCATAGAGCTCGACGGTTTCGAGCCCGCCTCTCATTCTGATGATGTCCGCAAGTGCCTTCGCGTGCTGTGGAACGGGTTTTAAATTCCCATACATGTTCAACCAAATGAGGTTTCTGAGCGGCGAGTTGAAAGGGCTACTGTTCCCCTTCTTGTTAATGAAGACTTCTGAAGCGAGGATCAGAATCACGAGGATGATTTCGTCGCGTGAGGCCTGGCGGGGATCAGATAGCGCCTGGCTTAGCTTTTGGATTACGATGAGTTTATGGGAAAGGGGTTCGGGTGCGTTGGAGAAAACGTTGGACCAGCGCATGAAGTCGAGGTGGTTGGAGCCTACGTAGATTAAAGCGTGAAATAGTAGAGGCGTTCGGAGGCCGGATGCAAACCAGGCTTGTGAGAGACGGTCGACTTCACTGGGTGCGACATCATCGGGCATAAGTCCCGGGAGGAAGCAAGTGACGACTGGAAGTGTGTGAGTCTTCAGCCTGAGGAGATCGAGGTATGAGATTCCCTAAAAGGAAGATTGCACGCACCGTGGTCTATGAATTCTAGTGAGGAACGGCTCGGTTTATCCATGGGCAAACTCGAGAAGGGATCAACTCTACCAGCGCCAAGAGCTTCGACAGGACTAGGCTTCAACAGTATTTTCCACATAGAGGTCACTGGGATCAGACTGCCATCTTTCGACAGGTATCTCTGCTTTAGCTTTGGACTGGAGAGGGGCTGGCCACAAGCCTTGCAGTATGTCGTAAGGTCTCTTTGATTTTCACTTGGTCCTGGAGTTTCGGCAATTACAGAACGTGGAGTGGTGCTATAGAGCGATTCGTTGAGTTCAATCAGTGTTGGAGCTTTAGATAGGAAGACCAAATCCCGATTTGAGAACTGCAGTCTTGTTTCGGGCGCTGGAAAGTCCCTATTGGGTTCCAAATGACAGGAGGCACCAGATTCCGGACTTCGAGCCGCTAATAGAGTATATTTCGGTCTTGTTGTGGCTCGTTGTCGAGCAGTCTTGTGAGTTTGCCTGAATTGCTCCGAGTTGTGTTTCCGAACATGAGCACGAATATCGTGGCGCTTTCCCGGCCTGTAAGACGGTGCATCGCTCGTCTCGTTCACGAATAAGAAGTTAGATGGCTCAGAATTGCTGGGTGGTGAAGAGATAACTTCTTCGTCATCGAAAGTCCCCGGGACAACTGCGTTGCTCATTTTCAGTCGCGGTGGTTCTTTGGCCGGGCTACTCCTTAGATGTCTGGCACCACTGTTTGTGGCAAAAGCTCTATAAGGCCGTCAGTCCCTTGACTTAAGTAGGGGAGGCTCTGGCGGCGAATAGCGTGGCGTAAGGTCATTGCACAATTAAGTAGATAGAGGAGCATATAGCGAGCTGCGACAGGAAGCAAGGCGTAGGTTGATGATTCATCAGTCAACATAAATTCCCAAAAAAAAAAAAAATTTATTTCAGCGTTGGAGCGCAGGCTATCACGATTACCCAACTCCTGGATTCACCAAAACTCAGTCACGAGCCTAGATGAAGATGAGGGAGGGGTAAGGGCTACCCTCGCTTACTGTAACGCAGCGCTACTGCACGTCGCTGCATGTTCTCGTGAGCAAACTTACCGCCTCAAAATATGGTATAATCTAGTGAGCAACATCTCAATATCGTCCGCGTGTGCCGGAAGAGCTCTCTCTGTCTCAGCGCCACCATCATACGCATGTCTCGAGCAACGCGGTCGAAAGGAGTGGCCTCTGAGCGACGACGAATCAGACGGAAGATTCGGGGACAGTAGTCTTTTACTGCGCTATTCTTAAAATTTGAAGTTGAATTTGAGGTACAGTAGTTTCTCTGAAATTCGTCGCTATCCTTTAACTGAGACGCCTAAACTATATTACAACAGTTATAGGCTTTGCGACATACTTCTGTTCCAAGAACTTAATGTCGTCCTCCGCTAGAAGCCCAGTCTTCGTCCGTGCAAGGCCCTCGACGGTCTGATTGACTCTGTCGATACTTCCAAGTCCGACAATTGGGATTACTCCTTTGGCAACACACCAAGCCACTGCGATAGTTGCCATACTTACGCCCTTCTGCCGGGCAAGCTCTTCCACGCGCCCAATAATCTCGATATCTGCGCTCGTGGTCTCTCCTAATAGAAACTCGCTATATATGTCAGCCTTTTGTCGGGTCGTTGGTTGCAAGCCGTATGGCCGGGTGAGCAGGCCCCGCGCCAGCGGCGAAAAGGGAATAATTCCAACGCCAGTGGATTGACAATAGGGAATCAATTCCCGCTCGTTCTCACGGTAGAGCAGGCTATAGTAGTCCTGCATGCTAATGAACTGGTGCCAACCATTCTGCTTAGCGATGTTCTGAAGGGACTGGAACTCCCACGCGGCCATCTTCATAGGAGTTAGCTGAAAAGGTTCAAGGTTATATAAAATGAGCACGTAGCTCCAACAGACATCTTACCGAGCAGGCCCCAATATACCTCGCTTTCCCACTCGCAACAATATCATTCAAAGCCTTCATGATTTCTTCCGGCGGAGTCTCGCGGTCCAATCGATGGATCTGCAACACGTCGATATACGTGCCGAGACGAGCAATGCTCGCGTCCACGGCATCGAAAATGTGTTTCCGTGACAGCCCAACGCGATTCACCATTACACCATCGTTCACGCTCGTCCTCTTTAGTATTTCCCCTTCATCCAAATCCTCCATATCTTCTGGGAGACCGGCGTAACATTTAGACAAGAGCACTACGCGTTCGCGGGGGATGCGATATTCGCGGAGCGCTTTGCCAATGATGCGTTCTGAACCTCCGTTCGAATAAGTGTCGGCCTACATATCCCTAGTCAGTTTTTTTCTTTTCGGGGGCTATGCGGAACAGTAGGGGGGAGGATTACGGTATCCCATGTGTTGATTCCCAGGTCAAACGCTCGTTTGAGTATTGGCAGTGCTTGGGCTTCCGGCAGTGTCCAACTCATCGACTTTGACGGGTCGCCGAACGTCATAGTGCCCAAGATCACCTTGGAGACCTTTAGGCCGGACTTTCCTAGTCTGGAGACTTATTGTCAGCTTCGCGTCTCGTCAATTTTCTTGCTCCGGCGGGTTTATGAAGGTCTGAGGCCTGCGGGTGTACATACTGGACGTACTCCATTTGGGCTGGCAAGTTTTGTCTTCAAAAAGAGGCTTCTTTTGCAAAGTTGACAAGTGGGATGGTGAAGGGACCTTTCCGTTCCAAGGATGGAAGCATGCTTATTATATGTAATTGCTCGTAGTCAGAACGGGATCGAATCATGCCGAAGCCCACCTCTCCGGTTAGTAACAGATTCCGTCGATGTCCTGCAGCTCTATATCGTAAGCATGCAGGAGCTAAACAAGAAGAAAGCAAATTGGCCCTGGGAATGAGATCGAACAAAGTGGAGACACCGCAAGCCACCGAGCCAGACTGGTCTCAAGGCGTGGCATGGAGTTTCACTCGGCAGGTCCGGTGTTAGCTATGATAGAGGGTAAAACATATCCTTGCCTGCACATTGAAATCTCGATCTAGTCATTGGAGGTTTCCTCCATCTTAGGAATTGAAAGAATGATCATTACTACCAGGGATAGCAAGATCGCTCGCCCCTCATCTCACACCACCACTGCGTCTGTTTATAGATCTCCCCTTCCGCGCCACCAATCAAGATCCACCACTTCTTGATAAACCAACTCTGCGCCTCCCAGCTCCGTATATCCCATGGGGCGCCCGACCCCATCGCCGCACTCCCACCACCTAGACTTGATCCCCAGCAAATCAAACCGTTGTTTGTGAGGTCTTTACACAGCTCGTCCTCATCGATCATCGGCTCGTTAGCACAAGTGAGCGTGATAAGGCGTTCTCGGAAAGTAGGGAAGGGAAGCACGTCGATATATGGATGGTGTCTGTGCATTAGCTGGGCGGCACACGGTCGTAAGTGCGTCTTCAGGTCAGGGAAATCGCTGAGACACGCCGCTTTAGCGGCTGAATTCGAGGCGGAGCTGCGGAAGAAAGGCGACTCGGCGCCGTCGCAGTTCAAATCGTCGGGAGAGAGTCCTAGAGATGACGCATTGGCGACGCACGCTGCGACGAATAGGACTTGCTTGATTCGGATGGTATTTCTAGGGAGATTAGGTAGGGGTGCCGTGTATTCTTTGCTGGCATTCTGCACTACCAATATTTTGTCCGTACGGAGTTGTGTACTATTGGTAGCACACCCTTCTCTGTCGCCGTGAGAGGTAGAGCAATCTGCGTCTTCCAAATTTTCGTATAAAAGCCCCTTCAGCCCAGTTTTCAAAATACTCCGTAGGTCTATTTTCTTCTCCAAGATTTGAAGTCTCGTCTCTCCGTCAAGAACTAAACCCGCTTGTTGAAGTAGCTGAAGAATTACGCATTCTTCTTGGGAACTTTCAGGAGCCAAAGGCAGTCCTACTATGGGAAATAATTGATGTTGCTCATCTGCGCCGAATAAACCACCGCTTGACTGCCCTGTTCTGCCGAATGAGCCATCTCTGCTCCCTGCTTCTGTAAAGGCTCGTAAATGAGAGTGCGTTAAGGAGGCGTCGTGAGCACCGTCGACCCCTGGCGAAGCGTTGGTGCAAACGTCCGTCCCAGACTCGATATTTCGAGCACCCTTGTTTACATGACCAACAAGGAAGCCATGTCTAGACCCAGCTATGTCTTGAAGAACCTGCAAATTCCTTCTTTGACGCTCTCCTGGCCAGACATGAGATTAGACTTGCACTGATACACCATTTCCCCCGCGTGTTGGCTTACGGTAATTTTTCTGTGCTCGCTTATGCTGCGTCCGTCGTCGCTCAGAGGTCAGTTTTTTGGGGTTCGTTTCTGCGGACATGCTTTTATGATAGTTGCGCTAAAGGAAAGAGAGCTCTCGTAGCACACGCGGAGGATGTGGAGATGTTGCTCACCAGGTGCTTTCCTTGAGGTGACGTCGAGGATTAGACGCTTGATCACGAGAGCATGCAGAAAAGGATGCAGTAGTGCCTCGTTAAGCGAGCGCACATATGCGTGCGGCTTACCCCACACTTTGATTTAAGCCAATGGCCGCCACTCAGCAAAAGGAGATTCCACTCTACTGCAAGGTAATAAAGATTTTCCAATTGGGTTTTGAATTGTTCAATCTATTACATTGTTGCTCGCTGGTTCCTGATTAGAACAAGTTTTCGGCGGATAGTCTTAGTTGCTTACCTTTGTTGAGCGATGAGCTTAGCATGAAATCGAGCAGGAGCATAAGGGAGTCTTAGCGATTGAGAAATGGATCTCCATTTGGATAAGCTGTATTTATCGGTAGGCCCGATTCCAGTTGTAAGCGCATGATGAAGACGAGATGGTCAAAATTCTTAGCTTGCCTCATTGACCACTCGCGAGGGGCATCCCGTGAAGATGAAGTAGGAGACATTGATAATGCCAGCTGCCAGAGGCTGTTGGATGTTGAGAGATGTCTAGAGGCCAAATCAGGCAATTCATTCCTCCATCTGACGATAATCGCGAAACTGCGACTGGTCATCTCTGGCACGCTGAGCAATACATCCAGCAGTATAGTGCCTAAACATACCTCCTACCTTAGACATAACTAAGAGACTGCTTGGGAATTCGGCTCAGCGATTTCCTTCGATGCAGCTTTTGCTACGTGTAAAGACACTGTCTATTTTCGCCGCTATTTTAGCTCATCTGTCTCTGAATTTGTGGCGCACTTTGCACATGCATCTGCCCATTCTCCTCGAGCCTCTCCTCGAGCCATCATGCGGCCAACCCCTGCCTCACTCAAATGCATTGCCGGATCTGGATCGCAGACATTTGATGCCCTTGACGTATCCAAAGACATTATAGTTTGATTCTAAATCAATCTCGTGGTGCGGCCCGACCACCTCTATGCGCCACCCCTCTGCGCCACCCCTCTATGCACCAAGATGACTAACACTGTCATAAACCCAGCAATTGGTGCTTATGGTAGCCCATTGTAGAAAGTGGCGGGAGGGATGTAGAATTAAGAAGGTGTACGCGGAGCGATATACGTACAGCTAGTGCTTCCCGCCAGAGGAAGGCACGTCCACAATTGTCACTTCGAGATTAGAATTGGTCTGTGTTAATAAATGACGAAAAACTCTAATGATGTTCTGATGCCTATGGCCATCGGGCCTTGGAAAGGATGCAAACCGATCCCGATCCAGTTTTCGATACATGTAATGCATACGAGGATATTGAACTTGCCCGCTCTCAATTCGGTCATTGTTCGGTCCAATCTCTGACCGGTTTTAGGAAGAAGATTTTATTTTCGTTCCCTAGTTGAAACGCTGTCTGATGAGGCCACGTCGACGCCCTTAAAAGTTCTTAGAACCACGCTGCTTACCCCGGAGAAGGAGTTAGGCCCTGAATCCAGCATGAAATTCTCATCACTCAATCCTGCCTTCTGAGTCGGTGCCCTACCCCCGCGCGTCGGGATGGATGCTAATGCGCGCCATCGTGGAAATCGGCGATAAAGAAATGCGCAATTTATGTCCGGCATGGCCCGCAACTTCCACCATGAATGCGCTACAGACACCGATAAATAGCCATTTCTTTCCTCCCTGCCTCCACGCCTTGTATTTGTCACGGATCTCTCTTGTCCACATATCAGAAATCGCTCTTTCCACTTCATTATTCCTTCCACTGCAGCCTCCTTACAAATTCAGACAATGGCACTCATTAGTTCGCGCTACGCACCTGCCCATATCTCCCCAAAGGGACCTGGTGATGCAAGACCAACTGCGCTACAAGTAGTCAAGGACGAGGGATTACTTGATGGCCTTTCCGGAAAGACTGTTTTAGTGACTGGTGCCAACGACACTACCGGACTTGAGACAGCCCGAGCTCTCCATATGACAGGCGCCAAGGTTTTTATAACCACGCGTAGCGTCGAGAAAAATGCCACGGCAGTTCAGAGTATCATTGACAGTAACGGCGGGGAGAAGGGAGGAATTGAGGCGATTACCATGGAGCTTGGAGATCTCTCCTCTGTGAGGACGGCTGCCAGGGAATTTTTGTCAAAAAGTGACAAACTGAACATTCTGGTGTGCAATGCTGGTAACCAAAACTCCGTCTTTTTGGGAAATGAGCGGCGTTGACTGATATGGTCTTAGGCGTATTTGCACAGAGCCTGGAACGCACAGCAGAGGGATTTGAGAAAGATTTCGGCGTCAATCATATGGGACACTTTGTTTTATTTCAGGAGATCAGGGCAACCCTTCTCGCATCATCCACGCCTTCATTCAATTCTCGCGTTGTAATGGTCGCTTCCACAGGCCATCGCATGAGCGAAATTCATTTCGATGATGTCAACTTCGAGCATCGAGCATGGGATCCTGTACTTGCCTATGCCCAGAGCAAGACGGCCAATATTTACATGGCCAACTACATTGACAGGACATATGGCAGGCATGGGCTCCATGCCTGGTCCGTTCAGCCGGGAGGAATCGCCTCGAACCTGGTAGGATCTGAGGAGGCGAAACAAGCCCTATATAACAATCCGGCCGTCTTTCCATATGTCAAGACCACTACGCAGGGCGCGGTATGTATTTCCCGATTTGGCTTCTGATCCACATATCTCACGAGTTGTGAGACATTCAAAGTTGCCGGCCGAGCAAATACTGACTCGAGATTCTCTAGGCAACATCCGTATGGGCTGCTGTTGCGAAGGATCTGGAGGGCAAGGGTGGCAAATTTCTGGAAAGTATGCAAGAAATTGGGGTCTGGACGGGGCCAGAAGAGAAGCGCGTGGATTGGACGGATTCCGGATATGCTCCATATGCTTACAGTGAAGAGAAGGAGAATAAGTTGTGGGAACTAAGTGAAAAACTTATTAAATACCCGTCTTCTCTTTAACAAAAGTTTATTCGAAAATTATAAATACTCCCAATTGTGCAGAACATATTAAATATAATACTAAATAATAGAGATCTTCGAATCTAACACAAAACATTTGTTGCAGAGAAAAGGCTATGAGCACTCGTAACATTATGTGACAGCATCGAACGAATATTATACTTCTTACACTAAACGCTCCCTTCCTCTGCCTCAGAATGGACTCAACTCGCCACAATAGCTAAAGCAAAACGGCTAACAGCTCTCTTCTACCTACATAAGCGGCTCAGTCACCTCCTCTTCACCTCCCTATCACTCAACCAAGACCCTTCCCAGCACATACTCAACCCGGAAACAAAAATCATTGCTCAAATAATCGAAATGGTAAGGCTTTGCCAGATGTCCCATGCCTGCCCTAGCCACTTTTCAATTTAAGAGGTGTAAGAAGTGGGTTGTGGGTTAGACGAAGAGCAGAGAAGCTTTGTTGTATGCGATCGCTTGACGGCGTTGCAGAAAATGAAGAATTTGGGGATGGTGAGGCAGGCGAGGTTGTGTGTTAAGGAGACGTGGATGTGTGATTGGCAAAGGAGACGGGGGAGGTGAGAGGATAGAATGCAGCAAGAAATAGGGGTCTGTTGATTGGTCTGACTTATGGGATGCGGTTATTATTCAGGAACTAAACTTGGATTATGAGATTGTCTAGGATGTGTTAACTATCATATGATAAAGTCCCGTGACTCACGCTGTGGTTATGACATAGAGATCGAAGCAGCCCACCGTATTCTGACTTGTGAAGCTGAATTACTACTTCACGGGTTCTTTGACAAGAGGGATCCAGAATCTGCTCCGGCAAGAACTTTTTAAGGGAGCAGAAACAGATTCCTAGGTAAATTCAGCAAGGAAACTATAGTCGGGGCATGCAGGAGGCTAATAATAGTTCTATATTATAGTGCGCAGGCTGGCTTAAGGCTTGTTCAGGATACTTAGGCTCTGCTCAGGCGTGCTCAGGTCAAAGTTGCTCATGTCCGGAGACTAAACAGAACCGGCGAGGATAAGATTAGATTCCGAATTTCGTGGTATTATAGGTGCGTTCTGTGTAACAATAGTCCGTACTAGTTATATTAAGAAGTCCTCTAAGAAAGGAAGCGGTGTCTAGATCAAGAATACTAAGCCAAAGAGAGAGAAGAGCAAAGTTACTCAGGATTCCTAAGTATGCTATTACACGAAGCCCTTTATATCTTAGTTACATGCAAACACCGAGCCTCCGTCTACAATCAGTTCTTCCCCCGTGATAAAGCTAGCTTTCTCACTTGTCAGAAAGACTACAGCTTGAGCGATCTCCTCGGGCATCCCCCATCGAAACAGAGGGACAGATTTGTACATATCTTCGGGATACACCCCGTTCTTGATTTGGAATTCCACAACTTTGATTGTAAGCCTCGAATCATAACAGCCTACTTAAGGATGGGGCAGACGTACGGGGGGTCTTAATACCGCCTGGACAAACTGAATTTACACGAATGCCGTCTTTACCATATGCTACAGCATCTGTCCGCGATATGCCAAGAACGCCAGTCTTCGCAGCAGCATACTAAATAGCAAAACTTAGTAATGATTCTATTCCATTTTCTTGTTCAAAGGGGACGTACTGCGCCAACATTTGAATGAGAAACCCTCCCGAAGATCGATGAAATATTTACAATGGCACCTCTTTGTCCTGGAGCACCAGTTCTAGCAACAGTCAGCGCATATTCCAAGGTAGTTATGGTCTGTATTCCGCACCTGGCTTGCTGGACTTCAGTACCGATTCCTTTTATGCAGCCTTGCCACTTCTGCTAGCCAGTCGCAATGTGCCTGCGAGTGTTTACAGGTTTGATCAAACAGATCCTTTCCAAGAAAGCGTTTATAAAGGCTATGCCTATCATTGTCTGGATACTCCTCTCCTCTGCCGACTACCCGCCGTGGCTGGTCCCCACGCTCCGAGTGAGATGCGAGCCACTGCCGACTTTTTGTCGCGCTCGCTGGCTGAGTTTGTACATGGGACCCAGCCATGGGAGCCTGCCAAAGGCACAAGCAAATTGATGCTGATCAATGGAGACCAAAGTAGTCTCGTAGACTGGCCCGATGACTGTCGATGGAAACAATTTATGTCCACAAAGGAGAGTGCAGAGAAATTTGCAAACGCAGGTTGTGCTTTGGTGTCATATATGGCATATTTCTACATGTAATAGCTTCTACAGAAAATCTGATCCGAAATATCCTTGATTCACTTTGAAGATGCAAGGAGACCTTATAAATTTGCATAAGTTCTGTCCTTCTTCCTGAGTTCAGTAAATTGCTTATACCGCATTGCCAGCAGCCACGGCGTTTCCTTCACTTCTCCTTTGATTATTCCTCCTTCGCAGCTGCCTTTTTCCCCTTTGACAACCACGCTTTATCTCATAGAATGAACTCGTTCTGGGTATCTGGGCTCGAAATCCCGAGACTTAGGAGAAGAAAATATCGGAAGCGCTACTCTACTGTTAAGAAATCAGCGTTGCTATTCGTCGTGGAGATACAATTATGTCTCGTGGTTGAGCTTGAAGAAATGAAATGCAGTATCTTACCATAAGGGACAAGTGCCTGGAAGATAATTCATCAACCATTCGTCGATGCAGCCTCGGTGATAAATGTGGTTGCAAGGCAGCATGCGAACAATGTCTCCGTCACGGAAAGCGGATACACATATTGAACATATCGCTGCCTCTTCTATTGTTGTACTTGCTTCTTGTAGAATGGAAAGACTCGGAGTGGGTGATGGAAATCTTCTGAGCCACCGACACGAATAAGTCTTCTTCAACTTGTGGTGTCTTTGACGACCTGTTTTCTCTACATTCTGCCCGATATCCTTTCTGTAAATACCGGCTTTGTATGCAAATATCGGTAGCTTCTCCAGGGTGCGAAGCTCTATTCTCTCCTCTCGTTGGGGATGCTGTAAGTGTTGTAAGTGTCGTAGATTGATGGGCCAGTCGGTCTTGCGATGGAATCGATGCACCAAATATGCAGAGATAATGATCAAGAGCACGATACCGATGCTAACAGCAATACCAGTACTCTGGTTATTTGAGGATTGCTGAGCACCGCGTACTTGCACCGCTGCCATGATCGCGTGTGTATTTGAACCTCGAATGTTGAAAATGAGAATTGGGCATGTGGATAAGTTGATACCAGGCCTAGCAGCTGCTCTGTAGACAAGCACGACTATTTGGGGGAAACGTATGAGAGATATCTTTCCCCATGGCATCATTCGTACAAGCTTCACGGCAGGCATTATTTTCACTCACTTCACATGCCCTTGAGCAGCACTGGTTGATCCGCCAGTCGACAAGTTGTCCAATTCGTCGTAATGTATCTCAATGCCTGCATGACAACCAGAGCATCAGCGTCATTTTTAACAGAAAGGCTGGTGCACGAGTAGCCCATGTAGCCAGTAGTCTCTCTTTCCTGGCGATGCGCGTGATAGATACAGGTCGTGCTTGCTCATTTCGCAATTCGAGACCCATGTCGTCATGCTTTGCTTTCCTGTACCATACCGCTTTATTCTCTGTAAAATATTCATCAGTAACGCCCAGATTAACCCAGTCGATCTCTAGAAGTTGTGAGGTTGTGGATGCACGACCCTTTCCCAAAGTGGAGCAAGCAAAAATCCCGCATCAATTCCTTCCTGCTCATTTTACCCTGTCGAGCACGTTTCCGCGGCACCAGTCCTGAAGGCCAAAACGATGACTAACAGTTTCCTTGATTCTGAGGGGATATATCCAAAAGAAGAATCGGGTGACTAAAAGATTCCTTCGAACCTGAGCTGGGCGCAATTGATGCGTGAGGCATTTGTCAAAGTTTGCGGATGTGGGCGTGGAACTGCTGCGACGCGCTTTGAGTCTGCCAACTGGCACTTGAGAACTTCGAGATTGCCTCGCATTTAGTTATGTGTCCACAAAAAGTATTTGGTAGTGTCGCCGTTGTGCATGCGATGGTCTTGAATGATGAGTTACATATTGAGAGGCCCAATTCGTCCCCTCTCTCCAAAGATTCCCTGACCCCATTCCTCTTGCAAATCCAAGCATTCTATCATGTCTACTCCTCCGATAAAAGCACACTTTGAGAGTACTATATCAGGCGATATAGAAGCCGCAAACCCCAGTCCTTATCAATCCCATCAGTCTCGAATCACTTTTGAGCCAAACGATCGTCTTGGTCGGCATGGTCATGGGTCAAGAAGTCGACATAGCTCCGTTGGTCGCAACTCAATTTCTAGCATCCGCAGGCGTTCTCAATCTGGCGTTGGCATCCCCATAGAATTTCGCACGCTTTCATTCGAAGTTGCCCACTCTCAGTCGAAGCAAGATATAAAAAAGAAGAGTTTGCAAGGATGGAGGGAGAGGAAGGAGAAACCTGACAACAAGGCACCAAAGCGAGAGGACCAGGACTACTTTGCAAATCTTGAGTTCCATCTCCTCGGGGCTGACATTGCTTGCGAACAACTCGATGTATCAATTACCACCGGCCTTGGCGCCTCTGAAGTTGCAGCTCGACTACTTCGTGATGGCAAGAATGCTCTCCCACGCCTCCGACAGAACTATCTCAAAAAACTGCTCGTGTACCTTTTTGGCGGCTTTTGCTCCATCCTTTGGGTAGGCGTAATCATCTTCTTCATTTGCTGGCGTCCACTGGGAGACCCAGATCCAGCTCCCTACAATCTCGGCCTTGCAATCCTCGTCATCATTGTCATCCTCTTGCAGGCATGTTTCTCTGCCTTCCAGGATTGGTCTACAGCTCGAACGATGAATGCAATTATGAACCTTCTCCCCACCGAAGCTCGCGTAGTCCGAGGCGGCGAAGCACTTAAGGTTCCGTCGACGGAGCTGGTCGCTGGCGACATCGTCAAGATCAATATCGGTGACAAAGTCCCTGCAGATATACGTCTTCTTGCCACGTCCGGCGATGTCCGCTTTGATCGCGCAATGCTCACCGGTGAATCGGAAGAGATTGAAGGCGCCATCGATAAGACAGACAGTAACTATCTCGAGTCGCGCAACATCGCACTAATGGGCACCATGGTCACAAATGGAAGCGCCACAGGCCTCGTTATTTTTACTGGTGGGAATACCGTGATGGGCCGTATTGCAAAAGCCACCAATGCCGTCAAAGACGTTCCAACATTGATTCAACAAGAAATCTATCGCTTTGTGAAAATCATCATTGTACTTACAGCAATCCTGGCTGCTCTCATCCTCTTTACCTGGGTCGGCTGGCTGCGAGTACAGCATTTTGCGTACATGAACGTCATTGCCATGTTGGATGATGTTATGGGTTGTGTGGTTGCTTTCATCCCCGAAGGAATGCCAGTTGCCGTTGCGCTGACTCTACTCATTATTGCTCGGCGAATGAAGAGTAGCAACGTCCTACCCAAAGGACTTTCAACGGTCGAAACGCTAGGTTGCGTCAATGTTCTGTGTTCTGACAAGACTGGTACTTTGACCGAGAACAGGATGGTCGTGGCAACTGTCGGATTTGTGGATAAGGAAATGAGTGTCGGTGATGCATTCTCGATATTGTCTGCGGATTCCATCACACCGCTGAAAACAATTCAAACTGCTTCGGTCTTGTGTAACGATGCGAGTTTCGATGCCGCGAGTTTGGAACTTCCAGTTATGGAACGTCAGATTCAAGGCAATGCCACCGATGGAGCCGTCCTAAAGTTCGCTGAAAAGTCTCAAGGGGGGATTGGCAAAGCAGCTGCCGACCTCCACCCGAGGGTCTTCCAGATTCCCTTCAACTCCAAGAATAAATGGATGCTTACTCTCCACAAGACGTTCGACTACTCAACCCAGTCGAATTTGAATCAACGAGAGTTCCTTCTATTTGTGAAAGGCGCTCCAGACGTGCTCCTTCCTCATTGCACCTCGTACTGGTCGTACCAAGAACACAGCATTATGCCTCTGGATAACGACTCCAAGGCTCGTTTGCTACAGCTTCAAGAAAATCTGTCCCGTCGAGCAGAGCGCGTTATAATGCTGTGTGAACGCCGAATCACCCCCAACACAGAACTTGGGTCCAATGCATTCGGTGATGAAATACAAGACCATATTGCCGATTTAACGATCATCGGGGTCCTTGGAATAATCGACCCTCCTCGCAAAGAGGTCTCTTTCACTGTCGCAGCTTGTCGTCGAGCTGGAATCCGCTTCTTCATGGTGACTGGTGATTTCGGCCTCACTGCAGCAGCCATCGCTCGCGACGTCGGAATTTTTGCTTCCAAGACAGACCCTGATACACTCGAATGCATCCTCAAGCATCGCAGCTCCGAGCCCTGCCTTCATGAAAAGGCCATCGATATATCTTCCACTCAGTGCTCAGAGACTAGTCTATTGCTCGAAGGCCCGCTGATTTCCAGTCTTTCTGATGATGATTGGGATATAGTCTGCGGCTACGAAGAGATCGTCTTCGCTCGTACTAGTCCCGAGCAGAAGCTCCGCATCGTGAAAGAGTTTAAGGCTCGTGGTAGCGCTGTAGCTGTCACCGGCGATGGTGTAAACGATGCTCCCGCTCTTCGAGCGGCGGATGTCGGCATCGCTATGTGCACCGGTAGCGATGTGGCTATCGAAGCCGCGGACCTGGTCCTGCTTGACCGCTTCGACTCTATCATCGAAGCTATCCGTCTCGGACGTCTCGTTTTCCAGAACCTGCAGAAAGTAATCAGCTACCTCCTCCCGGCCGGTTCCTGGTCCGAGATCTGGCCGGTGCTTTTGAACGTCTTCTTCGGCGTTCCACTCCCTCTCTCTTCCTTCCTCATGATCATCATCTGCGTCTTCACCGATCTGTTTCTCTCCCTTTCTCTAATCATGGAGAAGGAAGAGTTCGACCTACTCAGTCTCCCGCCCCGAAACCACAGAACGGACCATCTGATCAATTTCAAAATCTACGCACAATCTTACCTCTTCATCGGTGTCATGGAGACTATTTGTGCTCATGCTATGTTCTTCTTGTACATGTATCACCACGCCGGTATCCCCTTCCACGCCCTCATATTCGCCTTCGAAAACTATAGCGAAGGGTTTTACGGCTACACCGAAGACGAACTTACGTTTTTCAATACAACGGGTCAATGTGTATATTTCGTCACACTCGTTCTCCTCCAATGGGGCAACATCCTCAGCATCCGCAGCAAACGTCTTTCCATTTTGCAAGCTGATCCTATTCGCAAGGCCAGACGGAATCCTTGGCTATTAGCTGGTGCGGGGATGAGTCTCGCGATTGCTGTGTTTGTAACGGAGGTTCCTGGTATTCAGACAATTTTTGGGACGGCGAGCGTACCAATTGAGTTTTGGCTGATTCCTTTGCCGCTAGCAGTGGGGATTCTGGTTATGGATGAGATGAGGAAATTGATTGTGCGAACGTGGCCGAAGGGACCGGTGGCGAGGATGGCTTGGTAGGAAGTCGTGGGCCACTATTGATAGAAGGCGCAAAGTTTCTGACCTGCAATCGATGTATCTTCCATTTGTTACAAGGACCTATTTAGTGCCGGCTACCTTAATTCAAGATTGCACCCAAGATTGCACCCAAGATTTCTCAAGCGACAGAACTTTAGGGTGTGAATATCGGTTATTGCACCGCTTTAGGAAATTTTAGCGGACCCCTTTCGAGCCACTCAAACAATTAACATCTCTTGCTCGTCTATAGATTGATACCTAGTTACTGAAAGTTTCCTATCTATCCGTAATGTAGAGTAGCTAATACTAGCTCGTTAAAGTTGATTTCTTGGGTAACGATCTTGATATTAGTTTAGCAGGTCAGCGATTATCTTTTTCCTAGGACTTCTGGTTCATATCTCGCTCATTTGGGATCTTCGGAGAAAAGAAATTTGACCTGATATTTCAGTAGCAAATCCTGCAGTCACGGAATAAAAGCAAATATGATTATTGCCAGTTCTGTTTGTGGGAGTTGCATTTTGGCTTTCGAAGACATTTCCTAGGACTATCGCAGGCCATCCCGTCTCACCAGCTAGAAGTTTCCTCGCCGGCATCTCCCAACTCCCCATCATTATGCCTCGATTCCATGATTCGGTCCACCGGATCCAACAGTATCAGCAGCACCAGAGCCTCCAAGATCTAAACGAAATGGTTTATTAGGTGTCCGGGCTAGCTTCAAGTGGTGAACCTACCTTCATCATCATCCTTTGGGTTATGCTTTCTCTTCTTTGGACCGGGCTTGGTATCCACAGATATTTTGGCTAGAAGCTTCGGGGGTTCGACTTCGATGTCAGATGTTTCTTCATCAGGATCGTCGTCCAGCTCGGGCAACTTATCGAGGAAACGATGGAATAGTCTTTTAGCAGCACGCTTGTTGGTTGTTCCGGTATGCTTGACCATCGTATCCCAGTTGATGCTTCTTTTGTTGAAGACCCCGTCTTGTGCAAGGATGGATACGAGTTGCTGGCATATAAGCAAGCGCAACTTTACATAAATTGGATATGTCGTTGGTTGAACTGCATTCCGAAAGCCCTGTATTTTGACTAACAATAACTATTCAGCTCTCGTGTTACTATTCTACAGGGTATACATATCATTGTCTCATAATACATGGTGGTGGAATGGTAACTCAATGTTTCACAGTACATGTAAATTTTACAACACACCAAAGATGTGGAATCTATTGCATGTTGTAATATTCTGCTTAAACTAGATAAACGGAAGCATGCAGGCCGGGGATATGAATGACTATGGGTATCATCAGGCACACGAACCAGTGACAAGTGAAATAGTGAGTATTGTCACAATCAACTCATATTCAAGACCTGATCGATATCGGATAAAGACAGTTTATCTCGGCGTCGGTTTTACATGTTCTTCAACAACCTGTCTAGTGAATTGCCTTTTCCAGACTGGTTTTGCTACTGCCAATAATTTTCTCGTGAGTTAAATACAGCCAAACTTCCCCAACTCCTTTCCTTCCGGCGGTCAGGAATGCTGTCTGATCAAACAATGGAAGGGTTCAATAAGATATTTCCATCAAACATACTCTGAGGTCATGGCGTGTGGTTTTTCGCTCTCATTTCCAATCTGATACGGAGTGGCCCCAATTGTCTGATTTTCAAAGACTTTGTCTGCGTCGACGATGTGATGTTGTGTCACGTAGCTGGGAAACTTCCAAGTCGGCACTCTGTTTTCGAAGAGCTCGTCTAGCTGCTCCAAACTCCTGCCTTTGGTCTCGGGGACAAAGAAGAATACCCATATTGCGAGAGCCAAGTTGCTGCCTCCCCAAATGTAACCGTATCTCGCTCCCCAGTTCAGAGCAGTTGGGTTGATGAAGTATGGAGTGCAGAACGAGCAAAGCCATCCAAAGACAAAATTCAGTCCATTTGCGATGCCAACGGTCTGTGATCGCAGTCGTTGAGATGGTGTCTCTGAAGTGATCGCCCACAAGACTGGGCCTTGTCCGAATCCGTAGATCCAGGTGAAGAGAATGCTAAGAGCCACGAGCGCTTTTCCTGTATCTGGTGCGCCTGCTGTGCCTTTGTCATGAGCAATGCCCAATCCAAACATTGCAAGAGCAGATATGATGGAGCATACGAGCAATAGGGGCCGACGACCGAAGAATCTCATCGCAGGAAACGCTCCTAGATTTCCGGTGAGAGCGATGGCAAGTCCAACCATGACCCATACGAAAGGACTTCCAATCTTAGCCTGAACATAGAAGTAGACGGAATACCCTGCCAGGAACAGAACGCCTGTAGCTGTTTGACCAATAGCACATCCAAAGGTGATCATCGTTCGGCGAAGGTCGGGGCCTCGGAACATGTCCATGAGATGGGCTTCTTTGTGTAGCTCCACCTCGGTGTCCCAAGCATTCTGTATGTCCCTAATCTCAGCGAGAATGCGATCCATATCCTTGATACCTCGCGTCTTCTGGATGGAGGCAACAGCAGCGTCATGCTGGCCTCGAGAAATGTAGTATCGAGGTGTGTCGGGTAGAATCAGGAGAACGGCAGCCAGGCACACCGGAATAGGGTACATGACTGCCAATGGAATCTGATAGGACTTTCGCTCGAGGATCACTGATGTGTAGTTCTCAATAAGAATGCCGATGAGTGCTCCCAGAGATGTGTGAAAAGTGACCAAGCCAACAACGGATCCGCGCAGATGAGCGGGTGCAATTTCGCCCATGTATGTGACGGAGAAAGTGAGAAAGAACCCATTGGAAATTCCAAGCAAGAACCTTCCAGCGTATAGAGCGCCGAGAGTTGTGGGCCCGATTTGAATTGAAATTGCAATAATTCCAAGACCACAAGCAATCCATAATCCAACTCTGCGACTAGCTCGAGGGCCCAAAGCGTAGCATCCAAAGGCAGCTGTTAGCCCACCTAAGTTCATCAGGCTTTGAATCAATCGCTGAACTTTCGTAGTAATTTGGTAGCCGGTTTGACTCGTTGGCTGGAGTGCCATCATCAGCAAATGAGCAGTGATATTCGCGGTATCCATGAAGAAATCAGATATCACACCTGGAACATGGTAGGGGGAAAACACACAGAAAGGAGCTTCTTTGTTAAGATTGACGTACATCAGGATATCCAAATATGCGCAGAAACCCGGCCATTGCCTGAAAGCCTGATACCGCAGCAGAATCGTACCCATATTGAAATTGAGCGAACCCAATGAGGAAGCAGATAAAGATGACTCTCCTCTCCTCCCAAAAGGTTGTCAGGCGGCCTTTTCTGGAGTTATACGTGTCTTCCATATTGAATTGGTTTCGGAAGTGGTTCGAATCTGCGAAGAGCAATGGTGAACAGAATGTTGGAGCTGCAAGGGACTTTATGCAGTTGGTGATCTTCTTGTATAAACCAAGGGCTATGCCGCTGTGGCTTAATTTGGAGGATGCAAAACCTGGGGTAAAGACACCAGCCAATTGCACCAACTGCACCAACTGCCGAACCCTCGGGCGGCAGAATGCAACCGACTCGGCCGAGAAAGTTTCTCCACCTTTCCGAAGAATCGAGTAGACTTTCGTGCACCTATATACAAGTATTTCAAAGCTCCTCAGCCTCGGAAGAAATCTCTAGACAGTTCTTCTATCATTATTCGAAATCAAGTTTTAGATTAAGGCTCAGCGGAGCAACAACAGGGAGCTCTGGTTGCACCATGATACTTTGTTCCGATAGCAAGTACCTAAGTACCCCCTTTTCATGGGTTCGGGAAAATACATGAGCCGATTACCCCGCGCTGACTTCATTGGCCACACCCCCGGCAACATAGAGCCGATACATGCACCTCTTGGGGTCCCCAGAGAGAACCAGGGGTTACCCGACGGGTAGATTACAGCTAGTCTAAATACTTCCTGTAATGTGATATCGCAGATCTGCGACTCATATGAATAGAGATTAAATAAATCATCGAGTGCCGCAGCGCGTGAAGCCTTACTAGTGAACGTCAGGCTGTTTTGGATTATATGTCACTCTAGGCTCTCAATCGTGAGTGCTTGTAAAAAGGAAAGACTTTAAAAGCATCTTCGTGTTAATACTAATTTTCGTAGATGGTTATTTCCAATATTAGTTGTTAAAAAAGACGGCAGAGAATAAGAGCAGGGGAAGAAAGCTCATCAAGCTTGTACTAGCTGGAATGACCAATTGGGCATGTTAGCGAAACCACTACCAAGAAGCCGGCCAGGAACCTTTGTACCGATGGCTTCAAATTTTCTTTGAGAGGACAGAGAGATGCGGGGAGAGCTACTGATATAATAGAAATTAGCAACTGAGCTCTATCTCTTCTTATAACGAGTCATTCAATATTAACTGTCTTTACTTAGTTCTCTAACCACAGGGTACGGAAATGTGTGACCACGGGCTATTAGAGAGTACCTGGTACAATGTAATGACTACCTTATTTCATGCATAAACTCTGCTCAAAATATCAACTTACAGCTTTATGAATAGCCGTAGCACTATACCCAAGTGAGCCCGAATTGCACACTGGAAAGTCTAACTCGGCTGTTCGTATTGTTTGCAGCATAATGACTATGCACTTGGTGTAGCCCATTCACGCGCTTTCTTGATATAATGAGTTTTCAGTCAACATCATGAGTTGATCATAAAGTGCGCACTGTTCTTGGGCTCTGTAGTTTGGAATATGAGCTGTTTTAGGAGGTACCTAAGCGAAGTAGTCCCCTGGCCTTAAACAACCCCCTATTTAAGCGATGATCTCAACCCTAACGGTACAACTAACATGAATCGTATGTTAGAATGAAGCCAAAGATATGTTGACTGCCATCCGACAAACTCACACTGTAACGACGCTGCTGTTGTAGATATATTGCTAAATAGTAATCTTATATACATCCGCGCTTGGTTTCATCAAAAGCGCTTCGCATCATTCAAGTTGAAATCCCCAGAAAATGAAAGACCCACGAAAAAAAACTCCTTCCATAAATACAATGGTATCATCCACTCGCTGAACCATGCTGCGCCGTCGCCGTGGCTCTGATCGCCATGCTCTTCAAGAATCGTCAAACAGTCTGAAATATCCCTCATCCCCCTCCCCCACAAACAGCCCCACTTAATGCCAGCCCATCGACTTAGATCTTGTACAAAGACAATAAACCATGAGTACAAGTTCCACCAGCAGATGTTCTCATTCCGAGCATCTTTGACTGAAGCTGGCCTAAGTGGAAGGTCTCCGAAGGTTACTGTAATCTTGTCGGATGGGCGGCGGGTGCATGCTCAAGGCTTGATCGATCGTCATAACCAGCGCTTTCGTCGTCTCTTTCAATTCCTGCAGCGTATGATACATCTCCAGACTATATTTCGAAAATTCCGCAACCTCTTGATGCAAGTCCTCGATCAACTTCTTGTTCCGCTGTCGATGCGCATTCTGAGAATTCCGGTTCTGCATGCGTCTCTTTTCCGTGTCCTTACTCGAACTGACCTGGTTGAGTTCCAGGGTTTGAAGGTTTTTGTCGAGATCCACGCCGTTAGTTGGGTTGAAATCTTGGCTGCTTGGCGAATATACGGAATTGGACGCGCTCCATGCTGTGTTGCTTATATCGCAGTAATTTCGTGTGAGTTGAGAAGTAATTGGGTCATATTGAGCATTTGGCTGTTTATCATTAGTTCGTTTGGTCCCCTCAGCCTCGAAAATATGCGTACCTGATTTTGATATGCCAATGGTAATAAATCGTAGTCGACCTGGTAGCAGGATTGTTCTGTCTGCTGGTATTGCGGGTTGAAGGACATCGAATCTCCAAAGAATCCTTGATAGGTCCCTTCCGCCATGATTGTGATTCTGCCACTTTGCGAGTCGTTGATGTTTAGCGAGGCTTGAATGGTATTGTTCGATCATTTGCGGGTTAGGACGTAAGTATATATTGACAGTGTGAGGTCTTAGCGATCCGTGGACGTTGTTGAAGACAAATACTTCTTTGGCGGGTTGACTGGAAGGCTGGGTTGCTCTTTACGGTTTATGAACCCCCAGCTCAAGCCTCCCGGCGATTGTGAAACAACCAGGCCATAGAAAAACTTACACAAATTCGCTTCACGGCGAGCTGCGGGTAAGTGCATAAATCAAGACGGGTTAGGGCCCAAGCTAGAATTTGGCCAGAACAATTCGATCTACCAATTCTCGGCCGGACTCTCAGCATAGCACGGGACTCCCGATCACGATGGGTAAACGTGGGATGGGTGACGGGAGGGAAAAGCAATATGAAGCATCGTCATGCGGTAAGGCCGAAGGAACCGGACGGCCACATTGGTCAGGCTCTTGCAGTAGGCTGCGAGCTGCAGCTTTGAGGCGCTTTCCAATGGGGTTCGTTCCTTTCTGGGTGCTCTAAGCCTCCACATGGCGTTTCTGGCAGGGGGAGGCTTCGCTTTGGTTGGTAAATTCTGTGTGTAACACACGGCCCTCGTGTCAAGGGCTTTCTACAGAACAGTGATTGGCTAGTCGATGGGCCACACCCTGCAAGCTGATGACAAGCCTGTGGCTGAGTGGCCCACTTCCCCGGCATATTGAGTAGAAGTTTTCTTTGCCAGATCGAGCCGCCCCCTCGACCAAAGACGGAAAAGGCAATCAAAATTTGATTTGAAGTATGAACGGGGTGAACTCATGGAGGCCTCGAACCAAGAAAGTGGCCCAGATTCACAGGTCCTGCGAACCAAAGACACCCCTTCGGAGGTAAGCGACCAATCCAAAGAGCAGCAATGATTTCGTAAGCGCGGGATAGGCGCAATATCCGGAACACTTCCCCAGAAGGGAATGTTGGTGTCCAGTTGACAACAGATGGAGGCTGAAAGCCAGTTCCTGACCTCGTGGGATACACGTGGAAGCCCCCCTTTCAAGACGCCGCTAACTTATCACTTACCTCTTAGGGGTTTCAATTTGTACCTGAGACGGGTGTTGGTCGACCTCAAGGACCGCTCCGAGATATCATTCGTTCTCGTGCAAAGCGCAAAAAGGCAAAGCCAAAGTCAAAGTATAAAGCAGGGTCGAATCGTATCGTCCCCGTTATCCGACGCACCAGCGACTGGGGGGAACTGGAATTACGTTCAGCATCTTCCATATCCTCAGCAGATGATGTCCGAGATTTCACTTCCAGTCCCAGTCCGTCGCCCGGACTGGGAAGTGCAGCTCTCGACCCGTTCTCAACTTTGCCAATCGAAGAAGATGGAAGTTCTTATTTCTTGCTTAGCCAATGTGAGTTATGAGCTCATAAGCTGAAGCCTCTGGGCGACACTTGCCCTTTCCGTAGAGACTCTTGAGTTAATGGGTTTGCTGATCTGCTCATTAATCACCAGTTCATGCAATCTTCAATCCCGATACTCATCCATACTCTTGCACCCTCACGAAAGACGAGGTAATCGCATTCGCCATCACAGACTCTGCTCTTCTGCACGCAGCACTCTCACACTCAGCTCGAACCTTGTGCGACACTCCAAGGACCGAATCCATCACCGAAAGAGATTATCATATGGGCCAAGCGATAAGTCTCGTAAACAAAAGAATAGCTCAATCACCCGACGAGGCTGTCTCGTTTGCAACAATTTTGACCGTTGGATGGTTAACCCAGTTTGAGGTGACTTCATTCTCAAGAGATTTATCCTCTCAAATTTTTGAATACTGATTTACATAAACTAGGTGCTGTCATTTTCGGTGGAGAGTATCAAGATACATCTGGATGGTCTCGAAGCACTGGTGAACAGTCGAGGAGGTATCCAAACGCTGGTCGACAATCCTCTGACTATGAAATTCATACTCTGGTACGTCGGACCTTCATGTGTTAAGGATTGAGCACAACTTACAATGTCTCTGAAGGATCGACACAGTTGGCTCTATCGCCTTGAATACCAAACCACGCTTCGAAGTCGCCGCAATCCCATCTCGCGAAAACCCCGCAGACTGGGACCCTCTGAACCACTTAGCACTACGCTACAAAACCAAGCTCAGCAACCTAACTCGGCTCCCAGACCTCAGTAAAGAAACAATAGACGTCTACTGGGGCCTCCGCAACATAACAGCCATAAAACAGGCGAACGCTAATCTTGAGAAAGCACCTAAGCTCGGCTGGAAAGAAATTTTCTCGCACATCAGTCGATTCGTGAACCGCCTTCTTGGTATCGTGCACTATGATCTCCCTCCATCTCGGAATCAGAATGATCAGATTTATGCATTGTTCGGAAATGCGGCGCTGTCGCATATAGTGATGTTCTTGCGAGGGAAGCCGTTGCGGCATTCGTTCTCGGTGTTGTTGTCTGAGAGGATACGAGCGGGGTTGGAGATGGCTGATCTTCCCTCTTTCCAGATGCAGTGAGGATCCTTATGTCCTGTTGTGCTGCTGTTGTATTCAGGGTTACTCTCAATTGAGAACCTGCTAACATATTCGTAGATACCCCGAGATGATGCTATGGATATTAATAATCGGTGGACTGGGAGCTGTAAAAACACAGAGCCAGTGGTGGTTTGCACAATTAGTGGCAGAGTCGTGTCTAGCCACCGGCATAGCCAGAACCTCCGAGATCTCTTTCTTCCTTGAGGAGTTCTTTTGGACGGACCAGTATATCCACCCGACCTTTACGGAGTTCTGGGATGATGTTGCAATAGCCTTAGAGGTTGATAATAGCGAGGGGACGGTAGTCGATGAGCTTGAGTCTAATAAGCTCTGACTTTAGGACTACTTGGCTGGAAGGAGGATGAGGATGCTAAAATGGGTGGAGAAAGCTTAGCTTGAGATTGGCTAAAGAAAACTAAGAGATAGTTATACGGCAAAAGTTTTGGCAATCTAAGCAAGATGCAAGGAGGCAAATACGGCTTTGCACTCTTGTGATACGATTGTCCTATATAAATGGAAAAACCTGGGCGTTTCTTTGCATCTTCTGCTAAAGAGCCCATGCTCATAGCTGGTATCGCTCTACTTTCATGTCTTCAACAACGAAACATAAGATGGTAAGATACAGATGATCACATGGATCGAACTAAGGTAAGAATACCTTTTTGTCTTGGGAGGATGATTAATTGGTGTCAACGACAATATGTACATCCGATCAAGTCACTATGAACTTGACAACAGTATTCATCTCAATTACTGCTGCGCTCTAGATTCGCAAGCAATCTACCAGTCTGGAGCTTGTAAACTATACCAACCAAGAGGAAAGGGAATCTAAAATGATTGCGTTGGAACTACCAATGCCGAAACCGCTTGACTTAGTGCGGCAACACTCTTCCGCCTAATCCTTGACATCTTGGATCTTTTGGCATGCATTTTTTTCCCTTGAGACTTGCTGAAGCCCGGGTTTTATAGCTCAATGTTGTGCTAGTAAGATTACTGCTGTCATTAGAAGCGAAGGTAGGAGCTACCCCTTGGGTGAAGTCGTGAACGAAGAACAGAGCAAGACACCACACAACCCAGCACAGCAAACGTATGACTCAACCCTATGACTCGTTCTAGTCCAATTTACTGGCCAATATATAGGATGATGGGAGTTGGTCAACACACCACCGAACAGAACTAGCAATTTTCCACCGGCCATCGCTTCACAAGTCTACAAAAACGGACCTACTATACGACTAAGCCAAACTATTCTCTCTCGAAACGCAACTCCGAGACCTGGAACTCAAGGCTTAAAATGCGATCTTGCCACTTGCGAAGAGAAATGAAATTTGCACAAACATGCTCACTAGATCCAATGGAATCAGATTAGTCTGTAATATTTGTGCTACATGAAAGCAACAAGCTTCCCATATAATGCATAATCATACAGTACTTCACATGCGGAGATGCCCAGCCTTCTATGCACACTATCCCACATATCATACACTTCCCCCTCGTCTACTTCCCACCAATCTTCCTCCCCAAGCTCCTCTTCTCCGCATTCTTCGCAAACCTAACCTCCCTCTTCTTCCACGCCGTCCATCGATCCCTAGGTTTAAACGGCTTAACCTTTACCCCCGCCCTCTCGGCCGCCCTTCCAATCTCCCAATTCGACTCCCGGTACATATACCCTGGTCTCAACTTCAAGTCCCTGCCCTCCTCGCCCTTCCTTGCCTTCGCTTTCTTCACTTTCACCTCTTTCCTCCCCTCACCCTCTCCACCCTCAAGCGTCACCCCACTTACCGCCACTTCCCCACCCTCCGCAACCTCCGGGACTTCCATCTTTACCGCCACCATATTCAGCCTCCGTCTCCTATGCGAGTTCCGCGGCAAAGGCAGCACTTGATCCCGCTTGAACACAACGCCGATGTACTGTCGTTTCGGATGCCTCTCGGGGTCTTTGTAGTACTTCACATACCCCGACTCCGTAGCGTAGATCGTGTGGTCTCGTCCCATGGCGCAGTTATCGCCTGGAAACCAGTGGGTGCCGCGTTGGCGGAAGATGATGTTGCCTGGGATTACGTATTGTTCTGTTGATTGCTGTTAGCATTACGGGATGGGAGATGGGAGACGATGTATAGTGTATGAGGAAGAGGAGAGCGTACCACCGGATTTCTTCGCTCCAAGACGCTTCCCTGGCCCATCTTTCGCTTTGTTGACTGCTCCTTGCTGTGCGTGTGATGCATGGCGGACGAAGACTAGGGGCTTGAGTGCCAGCGCCGCGAACGCTTCATTCAGACATGCTGTCGACTGCACAGAGGGGGCGGAGCGTGCAATTGAAGCAATCGCCGCTCGGAGCGGCGGTTGTAATCGTGGGAGGAGCATCGTGGTATGTTGACGCTCTCATGAAAGCCATGAAGTAAGGTTGTTCGAGCTCAGGAAAAGCTCCCGCGGGCTGACAGGGATGTTTTCGCGCTAGTGAAAATGTACGGACTACTTCGACTCTGATCACTTTGCAGAGGAGAGGAGACAACATTCACGATGGCGACTCAAAGGCACTGTCTAGCTCAATTGAGCAGATTATGTCTTTCTTCTACTCGAGCCGTGTCCTCGCCTTCTGCTGTGCGATTCCTGAGCACGACGGCAGTTTGTGCGTCCCGCGGCAAGTTCGCACCCAAGATCCTGTCGAAGAAGGAGAAAGCTGGCATCGCATCGAAAGGCCAGAATCCGCAGAAGAACAAGAAGAAGGATGCGCCACAGAAGAAGAGGAAGGCGCGGACGACATACAAGACCTATGATCTGAAGGATGCGGAGATGTTTAGCTTGTGCGATGCTATGCGGTTTGTCCCCTTCTCCAATCGTGAATTGGTACATGTGAAGAGCAATTGCTGATTTATGCGTGGGATAGGTATATCAGGGCATTCGAAGTTGGGAGATCACCTACGAGCGTCAAGTACGAGATGGCGCTCAAGCTCAAGTCGCAGAAGAACGGCCCCGTGGTCAGAAATCGATTGCGGCTTCCCCATCCCGTCAGGACAGACATCCGGATCTGCGTTATTTGCCCGCCGGACTCGAAATATGCTGAGCAAGCAAGAGCAGCAGGCGCTTCGTTGGTGGGGGAAGAGGATATCTTTGAGGCTGTGAAGGATGGACGGATTGAATTCGATCGCTGCATCTGCCAGACTGATTCTCTTGACAAGATGAACAAGGCTGGTCTGGGCAGGATACTCGGTCCGAGGGGCCTGATGCCGAACACGAAGCTGGGGACGGTGGTTAAAGATCCGGCAGCGGTGCTGAAGGACATGGTTGGAGGTGCCGAGTACAGAGAGAGGTTGGGTGTGGTGAGGATGGCGATTGGACAGTTGGGATTCACGCCAGAGGAGATGCAGAAGAATATCAGGACCTTCATTGAAGCGGTCAAAAAGGATATGGCGCATCTGAATGATCGGATCAATAAGGAGCTGTATGAGGTGGTGTTGAGCTCTACGAATGCGCCGGGATTTCCGCTGAACGGGGAGTTCATTTCGGCGGATTCAAAGATTACTACGAGAGAGTTGTCGACGTCGTAGTGTGTACAGTTGTAGATTAGATGTAGAATATTCAATTTGTCTGTGAACTCCGCGCTATGCTACACTTTTTGTCCTACTGTCATGATTTGAGATCCTTGAGCACTTTGATGGCTTCGTTCTCTGCACCTAAGTCTCTGTAAACCCCGAGTAACTTGACCAGCCTTATTTTGCCCGACTCGCCAATAGATGCTGCAGACTTCAGAGCAGCCGTGAGATCAAGTAAGATCGTATTTTTGACCCGCTGCACCCGAGAATCTTGAGCAATAATGAACGGGTGTTCCTTTCCAATGCCGGTTGTCAACAGCTCAACATGTCGAAAGTCTGTGACGAGAGTTTGGAGCTTTCTGATACTGGTCCCGCCAACAACGCCATCGGCCGCTTCTTCCTCTTCATCTTCCTCGCTGTCGGACCATGCCTCATCCCCTCCATTAACCGACCGACCAAGTGAAGCGACCATAAGTCTGTCCTCCAGTTCTTCCAGTCGAGAATCAACCTCCAATAGCTTCCTGCCCAGAGCAATCTCTCTGGCGACAGCTTTCTTCTCAGTCAGAAGGCCCTCAACCTCAACCTTCCTCTCTCTGACCTTCCCTCTCACATCTTCAACTCCTCTCTTGAAACCGAGTAACCCAACTCTCACATCTTCAACCTTCTCTTCACCGCCCTTCAGATCTGAACCAAGACTGAGGAATTGCTCATAATTGGTGTTGACTAGGTCCAGTAGCTCCTTCGATAACGCTTGAGATCTTTCCCTTAGATCAGAACGAAGATCCTCGAGTGTTTGATGGCGGTTTGAAAGCGTAGACAAATACGTTGGAGCATCGAAGTCCGGGGCCAGGAAGTCACTTCGAGGAAGCGCTTCCGGGTATGGAAGGTTGTCCTCATCGTCAGAAGAGACACTGCCCGAGGCACCGCCAAAGTAGAATTTGCTCATCGTTGCAGCCAGCACGAAGCCCCTGCTCCGCTCCTCCCTAGAGCTGCAGCGGCCACGGTCCTCGTCTCAGCTCCTTGGGCGCGGAGAATTAGGTGTGTGACTCTCGGCTTTTACATAACCGGAGGACAAAGTTGCTCTGAGCCAAGGTGACTCCTCATCCAGGGACCGCTATCTGATGGAGATGGGCTGTGCTCGAAGGGTGTGATTGGGTGCAGGAGAGGAGCAGGACCACCAAGGCCTGGTGGGCCATCCGAACTCGGCAGACGGCGCAAAGCTAGCGCTCCTCCCTGCATAATCTCTCGATCAGATAAACTAAGATCAATCTCTGCAACCTCCCCTCTTCTTTCCACAACCTCGCCTTCAGCACCATCTGCCCAGCTCGACGACTGCTCTCTCCTCGCCGGCCGTTGATGGTGTCTCGATACCAACGTCCAGCGTGTGACGTTGCTTTCGTTGCTTGTACTTGAAGAAAAACTCGATTAGCGATATGGCGTCGCCTGCGGTCTCAACCCCGTCCAGCGCAGGCTCCCCTGCCAATATCGCCCCAGCACCTCCCACCATCGCCATCAAGGCTGCAAATGCATCGAATATGGCTGCCATCGCGCCAGCATCAGGGCTCGCTGCTCCCTTGCTCGTAACGACAAAGGAATGGGTTATCCCGCCGCGGCCGAAGCCTGGTCGGAAACCCGCGACAGATACACCCCCGACGAAGAGAAAGGCCCAGAATCGAGCAGCCCAACGAGCATTTCGAGAGAGGAGGGCGGCGAGAGTGGGAGAATTAGAGGAGCAGCTCGAGGAGACGAAGGAAGAGCAACAGAAGCGGGAGGCTGACTTGAGGACGAAGATTGTGAAGCTCGAGGCGGATGTGGAGCGATTTAGCGGCGAGGTTCAATCGTGGAGGCTACGCTGTGATACCCTGGATCGGATTGCGGAGTATGAGAGACGGGAGAAGGAGGCTGCTCTCGCTGAGTTGGCTTACCTCCGTAATGGGGCCAGGACGACCGGTACAGATGCGGTTCCTCTGCCTCCACGACATCTTCGACAGCAAGAGACTAAAGCACCATCACCTCAGACGTACCAAAGTCCGGCAGTTCAAGTCGACGACAGCTCTCTTGGATGTGGTGGTTGCACTTCCACGAGTAATTGTGCATGCGTGGAACAGGCTATGGCCATCTCTACTTCTGGCTGTGGGAAGTGTACACCAGAGACACACTGCGAGTGTTTGGAGGAGACGATTAGAGCAGCAACTGAGTTATCTGAGCCAGCAGAGCTCAAGAGATCACACTCGCCATCAACAGAAAACTATTCAGATAAGCGTCAACGGCACTCAGATCCTTCTACACCACTAGAAGTTGACTTTACAGCACAATACTCTTCCAAGCCTGTCCAACCTCTTCAGGAACCATTGGTTCAGATCACGCGACCACCAGGAGAGTCTTGTGGTTTCTGTGAGGAAGGAACGTATTGTATGTGCGCAGAAGCCGCAGCTCAAGCCGCCTCGAGTACCCGGGACCATGCAAATCGACTCGCCCCTCTGCTGAACGAAGTTACACCACCCCCCTCAGACTCCGACTTGGACGGAAATGGAATCAAGCTGCCTTTACTCCAACCAAACCAGATGCACCGACCCGTAGGCACCGCACCCGCAGCCAACTCATGCGTCAATGGACCTGGCACATGTCAACAATGCCAAGCCGACCCCAAGTCCGGCCTCTTCTGCCGCTCTCTCGCAGCAATCCGCGCATCCTCCAGCTCAGCCCCACCCGATGGCTGCTGCGGCGGCAACGCAAATGGAGGCGGCTGCTGCAAGTCCTTGCCAACAGCCGCCCCGTCTCAGCCTCCACCCAGCTTGACGTGCGCAGATACGTATAAGACACTCTCAACGCACAAGAACTTCGACCAAGCCAGCGACGAGCTGAGCACGTGGCTCGGCAGACTGCACGCTACGCCACCTGCTCAACCTGGGCGCGCGCCCATGGAAGTCGAGGCTGCGAGCGTAATGGGTGTTCTGAAGCTGTTTGATCGGAGGTTTGGACGGGGATGAAATAGGGTGAGATGACATGATTATGAATTGATGTGTATAGATAGTACCCAGCATATATGCTCTGGGGTTTTGGGTGGATGCTTGTGCGGTGACTGGGTGCCTCATCCAGGGAGAGCATCGAATCGATGAATTTCGGGGTGCATTAGAGGTAGTCTTGGGACAACCCGCGCACTACGGCGTTACGTTATGATGGTGCGATATTCCGAGTATATAATTCAAAATGCGAAAGCCTTGCACATGCGCATCCTCTGATCCCTGCGGCCTTCTCAGTTTGAGACCTGTTGAGATCTTAATATCTTGATCTTTTTAACTGGCTGCCTTCTTCTGTATTCGGATTGATATCTTGCTATTTTGTGCCATGATACCGTTATAAAAGCATTTGTGACGTTAGGAAGTCATTGAGTTAAATGTCAAAATCACATACATATACCCTGTAAATGATGAGGGTTTGCTGAAAACCTGGATTCTGTAACCTCCCGGCCTTCCAATTTTTGCTTCCTCTTCGAGCTTCGAACCTTCCTTGCTTGATTGGAATTTGTGCGCACTGCGATTCCTCAACACTTCTGCTATTGCAACTTGAGTTGATAGCCCTTGGTTTTGAGCAATTTGTGGGATTTTGTGTGATGATGAAGATGGTTGGGATGTTGAGAGATGACGGTTGAAGTTTATGGAAAATGGAATTCGTCTGTCTCTGAAATTGTAGAAATGGGCAGGGTTCTCGATATCAATGTGCCAAATCTCTGTGAGATATTGAGACGATGTGCAATGAATTTTGAGTTTTAGTCTCAAATATTCACCTCGAAGACTTAATTAGGTATCTTAATATGTACTTATAGGACACGAGACGGCACTTGAGGAACATATCCCAATTGCTGACTTTATCTCAAATATCCATCGTACTCCGGTGGAAGAATTCGATACGGTTCTGAAGAGCCTAAGACTTCTCTGCCTGGTTACCCTCCTCCCAGAATTGTCTCTTAAAAGCGAGTCCTTCTACAATAAATGGTATCAACCACAGGATTTACTGTCCCATTCCCTCAGACAAAATACCCTAATACTTTAAGATAATTTCGTCTAAAGTCGTGAAACTGCTTTCATCTGTACTCGCAAATTGCGACAACAAACCCGAGAATGTCGACAATAGATGCATCTCGTCTCAACCTCCAGTCCAAGCAGTTTTCATCCGTACTCGCGACAATAAACCCGAGGATGTCGACAATAATTGAATGTTCAAATACCATGTGCAACAAATGCCCAGAATCATAATGTACCAGGACTTTTGGGACAATGATGTTCGATCGATCTATAAACAAGATTTCTGAAGCACGGCTCATCTTTTAACGTCTCTTATACCTTATGGTTGAATGTCTGGGATTGGGAGCAAGCGACCCTGAGCCTGAATATCTTGATTCGTCTTCTTCTTATCACTGTGGGTATGCTCTCCGCATGACTCCTCCAAACTCCATTTTGTCCTCCCTGTCCCTCCCCATTCTTTCCCCTAACTATTATACATCTCTCACCCCATTCGTCACAACAACCCCTTCCTCGCCAACTCAATCTTCCTCGCCGCCTCTCCCGCCTTAAACCCGCCCTTAGAAACACAAACCGCCTTCCCCTCCCCAAGCTCGAACTTCTCCTCGTAGATCGGGTGCGGACACGGGCAATGGTGCGGGAAATGAACGCAAGCTAGGGTATCTGGACAGAGGTAATTTGTGCAATGTGCTGTTTTGCGTTAGCATAGGTGAATGATCAAATTGAACGGAATGGGAGAAGGGAAGTAATCTTACCATTGTCATAGTTCTGTTGGTACCAAGATGAATCCGAAGGCACGTTCTGTGGCTCGTGGCGCTGTTGCTGCTGCCCGCCTTGGAACATCTGCTCGAAGAATTGGAATTGTGCGCTGGCTACGGAGAGGAAGAGGAGGAGGGCGGAGAGGAGGGCGAGGGTACGTGGCATTTTGGTGGAATGGTGCTTTTGAAGAAGAGATTGAGTTTGGTGAAAGATTGAGGAAGAAAGTCTTACACCCTGAGACGATGTTGGAAGCAGAACGTAGCAACGGGGTTTAAATGAGCGTGGAGTTGCGAAATATATATGAAGGACGTCGAGTGAAGTTGCCAGGTATCTACAAGCCCGTCCCCTTTGGTACTAGCGGCAAATGCCCCTCCATGCTTCGCCGCCCTGAGTCAACACCAAAAATTCCATAAATTGTCCCCTCCCCCTCCAAAACACAATCCTCACACGACCACACAAAATGAAGACCCCAGAGCTAGCGGCACTGCCGACCGCTCTCGCAGCGCCAGATTTCAAAGCCATTGAGCCCCACCTCATCGCCCTCGACAAGCACCTGATCCTGCGCACCTTTGTAGACGGCTACACGCTCGGCGAGGCTGACTCTAAGATCTGGGTCACGATTCGCAGCAACAAGGTTGCGAACGCGTTCTTGAAGCGAGGAGCACTGCCGAATTTGGGACGATGGTTTACTTATATCGAGACCACCCATCCGGAGATTCAGGAGGAGATTAAGGCTAAGGATGAGGCCGAGAGGGCCAGGAAGGCTGGCTTGAGTAAGGCTGGCGCGAGCTACAATTTGGCGTTGCAGGATGTGGAGAAGGGTGTTGTTACGAGATTTCCACCTGAGCCTTCGTATGCTCCTAGTCTAAAATGTGGGGGTATGTGCTAACTGAGGAAGGGGATATCTGCACATTGGCCATTTGAAGGCTTGTATGTTGAACGACTACTTCGCACACGAACTCTACAAAGGCACATTACTTCTACGGTTCGATGATACAAATCCTTCGAAGGAGAAGCAGGAATACGAGGACTCGATTATTGAGGATCTGAAATTGGTGGGCATCAAGCCAGACAAAACGAGCTATACTAGTGATTACCTCGAGGAGCTGTACCAGTATTGCATTCGTATGATCAAGGAAGGCCATGCATACGCAGACGATACAGACCAGGAGACCATGAGAGATGAGCGAATGAAGGGGATTGCAAGCAAGAACCGAGATAAAAGCGTCGAAGAGAATCTGGCCATTTTCGAGGAGATGAAGGCTGGATCTGAAATTGGACAGAAGAACGCCATCCGCGCGAAGATGTCAGTCGACAACCCAAATAAAGCCATGCGAGATCCTGTCATCTACCGATGCAACCTCTTACCACATCACCGCACTGGCGAGTCATGGAAGATGTACCCAACTTACGACTTTGCTTGCCCAATTGTCGATTCTCTCGAAGGCGTGACTCATGCTCTAAGAACTACCGAGTACACAGATCGCAACCCACAATACCAATGGTTCCTCGACACCTTGAAGCTTCGCCAAGTTCACGTGTGGGACTTTGCGAGAATGAACTTCATCAGAACCGTGCTCTCGAAACGAAAGCTCACGAAGCTGGTCGATGCTGGAATCGTCTGGGGCTGGGATGACCCACGTATGCCTACTATCCGTGGAGTTCGAAGACACGGCATGACTCTTGGTGCACTACGGGATTTCATCCTCAAGCAAGGGCCCAGTCGGAATATTGTCACTATGGACTGGACGAATTTCTGGGCTTCAAATAAGAAGGAAATCGACCCAATCGCACCAAGACACACAGCTGTTGACACCAAGGATACCGTCAAGGCGACGATTACAAACGGCCCTTCCGAAGCATACACCGAAGACAAGCCCAAGCACGCCAAGAATCCCGCCGTAGGCATCAAGAAGGTTGGATACAGCAAGCACCTGATCCTCGACCAGGAGGACGTCAAGCTCTTCAAGCAAGACGAGGAGATCACCCTCATGAACTGGGGCAACGCCATCGTGCGTAAGATCAGCGGCTCCAGCCCCATTACGGAGATCGAGCTCGAGCTTCACCTCGAGGGCGACGTCAAGAAGACCGAGAAGAAAGTAACCTGGCTGTCCACCGGCCCAGCCGAACTCATCCCTGCTGAGGTATGGGAGTTCGACCACCTGTTCACCAAAGACAAGTTGGAGGAAGAGGATAATTGGGAGGACTTCATAAATAAGGATAGTGCGAGCAAGACGGTACAGCTGTGCGATGCGAATGTTGCAGATTTGAAGGAGGATGATATCATCCAGCTGGAGCGGAAGGGCTATTTCCGCGTTGATAAGCCGAGTAAGGATGGCAAGGGATTGGTGTTGTTTGGGATCCCGACTGGTCGAACGAAGTAGGCTAGATAAAAGTGCTTTATGGGTTTGCTGATAGATATGAATGGTATGACTGAATGAATTGATCCGTGTGTTCATTGCCAGAAACTATCTATCCCTCCACCCAGCGGTGCCTTCATATTTCTCAAAACCATCGTTATGCCTAATCCGAATTTATTGCCCTTTGTCTGTCTTGTATGCTGCATTTTATTCCCGTCAGCGCTTGATGGGCTCCTTTGCACAGCAAGCCCCTCGCGGCGGTGGGGAGGGGGGTGGTTGAGTGAATAGCCACTTGCTAATCCTCAGCGGTTGTTCTCCTGAAATTCAAATTTACGCGGAACATCAGTACCGCTGTTTCTGCTATTGTGAAATAAATTCGGCTTTGTCCCTTATGATGATAGGTTTTGTTTTTCGCAGGCGTAGCCTGATACACGCCCCCGTCTAGTTCGTGGTGGCTGTGCTCTCCTCTCCAGAAACATAAAGAACATGCCCCGCAACCATCTCCAAAGTCGATGAAACTTCTTGCCCAACTTCTGATCAAACCGTGAGAGTGAAAACCATGGCGTCTGGCTCGTCTATGTTCAAAATGGGCAAGAACCTACTCGGGACGAAGGCGTCGGGCTCCTCCAAGTTGCCAATCACCCCCAAGGATAAGCCAAATTACAATGACTTCTGGACAGGTATAGGCACAGTATGTTCTCCAGTTTTTCAGCTTGACTAGAACTAATTGCTCAGAAATCAGCGGAACCCTCAAAGTTCTTGCCTAGAGGGCCTCTAACTAACCTACCGATTTCTCCACCACAGCCATATCAAACGTCCGTCAGTTTCTGGGAAATCGCGCAGCAAAAACTCCAGTTCGAAGCAGTTCCCGATGCCGTAAAGACTCTCTACTCGGAAAATGCAGAGGAGAGCGATGCAAGCACCGTTCTCCATGACGCAGAAGCCGCGAAGACGAACTACTTTCGCCGTCGGGGAGCGGATGGAGGAGGATTTCAGGAGACTATCAACAAGATCATCATCTCGGCTGGAAAGTTCTCTTCCGTTGTCGATTCGTTGACGGATTGTGATCCAACCCATTACGCGAAGTTGGCTTGGGGAGGGATTAGGATCTTCTTAGTGGTGAGTCCAAATATTTTAACTGGTAGCAAGGGTCTAAATTCTATAGGCGGCAACGCAGAACATTCAACTGCATGACACTGTGCTAGAGGGAATGGCCTACATATCAGCTCTCATCACCGAGACGTTGGAAACGATGACCAAGCTCGTTTTCATCAACCAGCCACCAAGTATCCAGAATCTGAAGACAGTAAATCTACTGCAAGAGCGAATGATCAAGTTGTACGTTTTAGTCTTGCATTATTTGGGACTGACGAACCTGTATTACAAGAAGGGTGCATGGGGACGTGCTACAATGAGTTTGGCGGGACCAGAGAACTCAGAAATCATTCGTGTCTTGAATTCTGTTCGGAATGAAGAACGCGAGGTTCGGCAGCATTACAGGATGGTGTGTGAAGAGCGTCAGTCATATGCACAATTGAGAAGAAATCGAATCCTAATGAGGTTTCAGGTGGCTTCCAAGAGGCTCACAATCAGACTGTGGCTATTGCTGGTATGTTTATCGATGCCACCGCCTTCCGATCTAATCAATACTTCCAGAAACACAATCGTCATTAGATGCCGTTATGCAAGGTAAGTCGAGAATCCTCGGAAGATCCTAAGCTTCACACTCACTGATGTTCACAGGCCAGCGGAGGCTAGAAAAGCAGGTAGAAAGTCTTCAATCAGGTGATATCCGTATCCTGTGTATGCACTGCGTTCTAATTTGGAGACCAGGGTTTTATTACGATATCCATGGCGCTATGGCGTCTTCGACGAGGGACAACGAAGAAGTTTTGAAGACGTCCGACAAGCGACTCGTAACACTAGAGAATACTGTCCGAGAGATATCTAACCGAATGCAGTTTTCTTCACGACTGGTAGAAGGTGAGCCATTGGGAAACAGCTTGAAGTCCTTGCATTGTCTGACAAATCAAAGGCGAGCTGGAAGCAGAGCGGCGGGTGAAAGTCCTGCAATGGATTAGTCCAGAGCAGTACCAGTCTCGGCATCAAGCTCTAATTAACGACATACAATTCGACTCGTGGAGTTGGGTGTACCACACGCCAGCGTTCGAGAAATGGTATAGTAAAAATATGCCGCCAATTCTGTTCATCATTGGGCCAGCCAAAAGTGGGAAGAGCACGATTTTGTGAGGACAATCCACCCCAAGTCTTATCCGTATTCTGATAAGGGTAGAGCCCAAATCATCGATGACCTCCAGCATCACAATGGGTATCATATGCCATCTAATCTATTCACTCCTTATGGCAATCCGCCAAGTTCGATGGTTCTTTATTTCCATTGCAGACCTTACAATTCCCATTCTGCAATTCTGGGCAGTCTCTTGCGTCAGCTTTGTTGTCAAGACTCGGCCACATTCCATTTGTTACAAGCTGAGTACGAAAATGAGCTATATCACGGGTTCCCATCCGGGAGCATGCAATCTGCAAAACTTATGAAGCATCTCCGCTCTTTTTTCACCCGTCTGCTGGAGCAACGCCAACGGACGATCTATATCGTGATTGGGGATTTGGAAAGGCGCAACTTCAGCAGGAAAGAAGTCCTTCTCATGTCGGCTCTAGGAGAACTCACAAGGGTCTGCCCTGGATATTGCAAAGTCCTCATCGCGGCGCGGGAATTGCCCCTAGGCTTTACAAAACTAGTTATCGATCAGAATCTCTTCTTTGAGCGTGTTCAGATCGACCGTTATAAGTTCTATCGGCAGCTTGTTGAGGCGGAGCTGAAAATATTTGCGGAGGCGTTTCAAATACCTCTCGAACAGTCTGGAACGTACTATATGATGTCGAAAGAAACGCAGGGGAGATTAGCGAGAGACTTTTTAGCTCATGAATCTGAACCGTAAGTTTTATTGTTGCTCTTTTACTCAACAAATCACTCAAAGCAGCTAGGTGGCCCAACTGGGGTGATGAGACTTTTCGAAACAGAGTGCTGAACAGGTTCCTTAATGCCTTTAACAGTGAGGAAAAGATGCGAAAGACTACCGCTTCCAGTCAAGATGTGATAGACCAGCGAGAGACGACGAAGCAGGAAGAGATGCATAGACCAGTGACTCCCACAGCGTTCGCCTTCAGTGCGGCAGAGCGAGCTGGAGGGAGGACGGATAAGATGCATCAAGCTACATTCTCCCAGGACAGTAGCAGAAAATCACCGACGTGGCGACCAGGAAGATTAAGCAGCTTACCGACCAAGTAATATCTTTTGCTCGGTGTGCCGACCATATTCGGTGATTTGATCTTCTAGCTTCCTAGAAAATTACGGGCGGATAGCGGAATAGAATACACTACGTTGGCTCAATTTCTCAAGCTCTGGCTGCTGCGAGTAAGAGAAGTCCTTGCGGCCCAATAGGGGCAGCTGTAAATTTTCGGATATTTTGAAAGCACGGCATTATCAGCTCCCTGCCTAGTGCTACATCCTCTGGGAAAAGTCAAACTAAATCTCTAGGAGACCGCAATCAGCTGACACTACCTTGAAAAGAGAAGCGATGTAAACGAGAAGCAATTGCGTAGTGCTAGTAAAAGGATCGCCTCGCTGACTACGTACTCAAAAGCCATTCCGGGATGATTTCCATCAAATCAACGTGACTTCTTCAGCAGCATAAGCATCATCTGACTCTCAAAAATACTCCGCAGGAATAACATCACCCTCAGCGGTGCGTATCATAGGAGTGCCTTTCCAGCAATCAATCTCGAGAAGCGCAAGCCTTCTGTAAACAGTACCGTTATAGTTCCTTAGATCTCCATTCTTCAGCTCTTCCGCTGGCACAGAAGCCAGTACGAGAGCAGTCCAGACCATTTGCGACTTCGTCAAAAGCATGAGCTGAACTTGAGCAACATAACCCCTGCCTGCGCAAATACTGTAAATCTTCTGGGACCTCGGAACTCGCGTTATGGAAGGAACGCGACATGCTTTTTCTAGATACGCTGCTAAAGCGCTGCGTGTGTGCGTTGTTGGGCCAATATTCATATTTAACCCAATGGCTCTTCCCATTCGCTCCTCCTTTGGTGGGCATTCAGCAGCTTTGACTTGTTCGATGGTCGCTTTCGTAGCCGACTCCTCGTCAGTCCAAACTGTGATAGTTGGATGGCCCTCGGAGTTACTTGTTATGTAGTGTGGGACGATACCTGGATCGAATCTCATGAATATTGGCGTAAGGAAAAATTCATGGGTGGTCTTTTGCTAATTATGAGTAACATCCAGCCAATGCACTTAGAGACTATTAATATATAGGTCAACTTCCTCTGCTATCTACCTTTGCGATTCGTTAAAGAATAGAACTCGAGCGTGTCTTTGAGTCACTGGCACAACCTAATCCTCAACAATGAATAACTCAACCCCAAACCAACCCAGAGGCCGGATCTGGTTCGCGAATTCCTGCGAATATATTTGCCAAGTCATCTTTCCTGGGCTGAGGAAAAGAGGTCGGCCCGATGAGCGGGTTATTCGCAAGGCCTGCCTCCTGAAATGTACTCCGGGTCTCTGAATCATATCGCTCGCTTCTTAGTTGGAATTGTGGGGGAGCTTGCCTGATTGTATCCTTACTTATCATGGCACTTCACTCGTCACTAACGAAGACCATGATCACTGTCTATAGCACCGTTGTACGCTTTGCGCTAGCGGTGAGTTTTATGTTTGAACTGGACAATAAGGATACCGTGACCGCACCAGCGACTTATGCTGCAGTCCTCGACGTCTTCGTCGGGACGAGCACAAGCAGATCTTGAGCAGTATGCAGTTTTGTCAGTAGTTTTTCAATTGATTGTAATACGCTCTGACCTATACCGAGGGCAACTGATCTTCCTATAATCTGAACCCACTTATTGTGTTCTTTCCAATGATGTTGTTGTGGCGGTCCTTAAGCAGCAACGCAAGTCATACCCATGGGGTATATGGTGCTCTCTTTTATTCAGCATTTACTAAATCTTCTTTAAATTATCAAATGTTATGCTCCGGACTTTTTATGCTAAAGTTTGCCCCTTGCAGTGAAGAAGTCGGCTTGGATCCTGCCATTGGGTCGCGAGCAGCGGAGTATTTGCGCCTTTGTATCCAGAGGCGAGCCCTCTTCCTGCCTTAAAAAGAACTGCATTTAAATTTTGTGAAGGCAAATGTTATGTATTACTCAAGATAAAGATAATGAATTGCAAGCTCGACTGCCGGTATCAAGACTCCCTAGGCCATGATGACGCATGGGTCTCTGTCGCACTGAGTAATTTTCTAATAGAAACAAATCTTTAAGAAGATAAGTCCTGCAACTAGATTAGATTTTGTTACTTAGTTATAGTGAGACGAAAGCAGACATTAGGAACTTTGCCAAGGGTTAGGCTTCTACAGTAGACTTCACTCAATGAAAATTCTCTTCCTTTTTTCCCTCCACTTTTCTGCTATGTTGCTGGCCGATTTGGTGATAACCCTAAGGCCATAAGAGTACACAGCCACAGCGATGAGTCGAGGTGGCGCAGAAACTATCGGGAAGAGGCAATTAGAGCCGAGAATATTTCTAGTGTTTAGAGACTTTGAGATTGTGTCCCTGTAGAGATACGTTACCTTTTTTCAATTATATTATTTAAAGGCAATATTAAAGTATATTAACTATTTATTATCAACTACGTTTGATTTTTAAGTTATAAGAAAATCTTTAAAGAAGAAAATTCAAGGTGTAAATAAAGTTGAGTTAAAGTATATAAGAGTGAATATATTTTTTAAGTAAGCCAATTAAGAATTTTCTAGAAGAGACTATATGATTAAGAGATTGAACGATTACGTACGAGATCAGATCGCTTGAAATGGGAGCGATATGATTTTCTATTGAAATTTTGGGGGTTTAAGTGAAATATCAGCTATAATAAGGGATTCTCGCCTTGTAGGGATGTCGGTTACTGTGCTCGAGTAGTCGTTCAAAAAGACTTCGACCTCCTAACGTATTCTTACGCAGCACATACTGTTGATCCATTTAATTGATCAATGAAAAGATATAAGGATAGGAAAAGAAGATGCCTTCCTAATCGGAAAAAGACTTGTGTGGCCCCTCTGGAATTCATGGCCATTGGGTTCAGGTTGCAACCCGGATCGCATCACGTGATTGTCAGAGACTGTGTCTGTGGCTTACATAATACTTCAAATACTGACTTTACGAACTTCGAGAATAAGGCCATCGACACTTTTACACCCTTACACGTTGAATCGGCCACTTGCCTAGCCAAGAATGATCGCTAACTCTTTGGAAGAGTAGTTGTATCTCAATCACAATCAGCAGTAATGCTTGTCGCAGTTCAGCCAATCTAAAGTATGCTGCGCACCGCAAGGCTCTGGCAGTTCAGCCCAACAGATTCTCCCCCCCCCCTCTTGAATCTGCGTCCTATCCAGATTCTTTCTGCTCTCATATTCCTATCTCTAACCATTTCGGGCGCTATAATCCAAGATGCTAGATCCGATAGTTGCATTAGGAATCGCGGGCAACTGCGTCCAATTCATCGACTTCGGAATCAAGGCTACCTCGAAAGCGCGTGAGATCTACCGCTCGGCAGATGGAATCCTTAAAGAGAATATCGACCTTGAAATTGTGATTGAAGATCTAGCCGTAGTTGCGAGAAAACTCGAGATGCTGAATGCTACGACAACGGGGCATAATGGGTTGGATGATCTCTGCCAGCGATGCGGAAAAACTGCAGGTGAGTTATTGGCTGCCTTGTATGGGTTCAAGACGAGAGGCCAGAAAAGCAAGGTCCAAAGTGTCAGGATGGCTTTGAAGGCTATATGGGGGAAGAAGGGCGTGGAGGAGATGAGGACGAGGCTGGAGGAGTTTCGGGATGAGATGCAATTTCATGTCCTAGTGAGCTTGAAGTAAGTGGTCGATATTCTCGTGCTTAGGCGCCCTATGGATAACACACAGGTGCGAGATCGATGTTGAAGACACCAAACGGTTGGAAAGATTCAAGACTCTCGACGCCCACGCGAATACCATTTTCGACGCACTATCCGAGCAGCAAGTGTCGATACAAGCCAACGATGCGCGATCTGATAAACGACACATAAAAACTGTTGCTATAATCGTTTCAAAGCAGAAGGAGGGGCATACCCAAGTTGTAAAGTCTGTGGCTGAGGCAGGAGACCAAGTTGTTCAAGCTGTAGCAGCGAGCGCAGAGGCTATCCAAGAGACTTTGTCAGCTGAAAGCATTAAAGCGGACAACAGACATCAGCATACAGCCGAAGTTATCGTAGCAAAGCAGATCAAGGCACACACTGAGGTCATTGAAACACTTCAGTCACTAAATTCCAGCTCACGCGCAGAACAAGAAGCCACTCGTCGAGAGCTCGAGCAGCTGAAACAGGCGCTGACAAAAACCGAGCAAGATATCAAAACGCGGGTGGAGGAACTCAAGGAATTCATCGAGGCTTTGAATCGCACTCGCGACGATAAGCTGCGAAGGCAACTCCAGGAGAGAAGCAATGCCATCACCGTTGCTTTATCTGCCATGGCGATAGTGCACGAGAGTCTTCAGGTAATTGTTCTTCTCTTACCTGGATGACCATGCTAAATAATTCTAGTGCAAGATATCAAGCGTACAAGCCTACGCGAAGCGAATGATGATATCTGCAAACCTGAGTAGTTGGAGTTTGAAACCACAAGCTCCACAATTGCATAGCGATTATGTTTGGGCGAAGGAGCTGGAGAGTGCGGAGGTGCATGAGTTGCCGGCGACAGAGCCGGTGGGGAGTGAGCTCAACACGCCGATGGAGTCACGGATGAGGGAGGAAGATTGGCCTGTTAGTACGTTGCCGTTGAGCCCGTTGCCTTTGCTGTTTGCGATGACGGAGATGAGGGATGCTAGGGCGGGAAACATGTCGCCGAGGCATGACACATTTTATCACCCTTGAGCAGGGAAGGCAAGGGATTTAGTGGTTGTGACGCTTTATTGCAAACTGTGCCAGACAACTAGTCGCCTTTCTCCATGCTTTGATGCTCTATCTAATATACCGTCTAATCTCTGCAGCAGCCTTAAACTTCCAAAGATGATCTCGTACGGGGAGAGAGCCTTAGCAGATTTGAACATAGAGATTGGGCAGCCCCGTTGATCTTTTTATCCTTGGCACATTGAGTTCACGGGGCTGACGAGCATTGACTATATACAGTAACAGTTGGATGACGCTGGCGTGCTCTTTATGATGACCAGGAGCCACGCAAGGAGGCTTTTAGCTCCGTGCAAATAGTCATCTCATCATTAATATCTCATCATTGAGACGAGCAGTTTGTCTCTGGTGGAATTGATAGAAGAGGGACATGAAGGCTCAGATGTTTTCGACAGGTCTTATTCACCAAAACACTTGGAGGCCCTCAAGTGGATTATAATTCTCGCAAGCTTAGTGAGCAACTGCTTCTGCAACCGAGGTGCTCAAGAAATTCTCAACTCACTTTCGTCTAAATTTGATTTTTAGAATTGGAGGTAGCAACTAAGTGTCGCCGATATAATTGTATCCCCTCGTCTGCTAAGACATTGCCACATTAGCGGCCGCACGCGAATATCCCTAATTCGGGCAGAAAAATAATCTAAATTAGGGATATTCGCGTGCGGCCGCTAATGTGGCAATGTCTTAGCAGACGAGGGGATAGTCCACGATTGGACGCATAGCTGGCTTCCGAGCAGTCGCTGACCAAATACTGGGAGCCTAATATATGCTAAGTTCTCTGGCGCGACGCTATACTAATTTAGTATACGGCCATGACGCATAATTTCGGCATATGCGTTCGGCAGGTGCATGCAACCAGAACCGTCACAGACGCGGCGCGCGCATCCTGGGGCGTGAGAAAACCCCGGCTTAGTAAGCATTTTAGGGCGTGGGTGTATTGGTTGCCGCAAATGTGGAACCCTCAGCTTCCACGCCAGCTGACTTCTTCCTTCTTCATCAACCTCTCAAGTCAAGATTTCTAGTCGTCGTAACGAAATGCATCTGATTGCCATCATGCCAATCATGAGATGACCAGGACAACCACGGGCCAATCCAAAGCCCGTCTGCATCACCAGTGCGTCCTGCATGGCACCCCTGTCCTGTTCTGCAAGAAGAGCTCGAATCACGATCGGTATGAATGCATGTTCATCAAATGCCAGCAATGGCTCGACACTTGCCTGGCATATCATCCAGGAGCATGGTTTCCTCCCTCAGGGTGCCCGTGCAACACGCCTTTGGGTCCCACTCAGTTCCACTCCATCTGTCCGTCACGACTCATCGACGTTGGACTCAATGGTGAAAGTCCTCGACTGGTCAAATTCAACAACCTCGACGAAGTCAAAGAGTCAAGTATGTCAGCTAGATACCCCGGCTACGTCACGTTAAGCTACTGCTGGGGCACAAAGAACGACCATGGACATTTGCTGCGTGAAGAAACCGAAGCACAGTTCCTCCAGGCACTGCCACCACTTCCACGGACGATTCAGGATGCGGTGGATGTTTGCCGAAGAATTGGTATCAGATATCTCTGGGTTGATGCCATATGCATCATTCAAGGGCGTGGCGGATCTTCGAGTGACTGGGAGAAGGAGTCAGCGCGTGTCGGGTCCTACTACGCCAATTCCATGTTCACAATCGCAGTAACTTGGGCCGAGGCAAGTGATGAAGGGTGTCTACCGCGGAAAGCCTATTACTATTACATGAAGTGGATTGCATCGCTGCCGCACACGATGAGGCATGGTCATGTACGTCGATTAGCATCTGAACAATGGTCAGATGTTGCGGGTGATTTCAACAGTAAGAGTATCCTGAAGACAAGAGGATGGACTACACAAGAGCTCAGCTTGTCGACGAGGACCTTGTGGCTGAGTCCTTTAGGAGCCGTTTTCTCGTGCCGCAAAGAGAACCGAGGATATTGGGGAAAGACAGCAAACTATAACGGCGACATTGCCCAATTCCAGGAAAGTATGAGGAGTTTATCGAGCTGGAACAAGCTTCTCTGGCGCTACACCACAACAGAGCTTTCTTACGCTGACGACAAGCTGCCGGCGCTCTCAGGTATTTGCAAGTATATTGACCCTGATACTACGGACCAGTATCTGGCTGGAATTTGGTTGAGTTCTCTGTCTCGTAGCCTTTTCTGGCATCGCGATGACATCTTTGGGACTACGACAACACCGGCCCGAGACACGAGTTTGCCGTCATGGTCGCCTCTCGCACCCGCGTGTCGAATCACCTACGAGTCAAACTGGTTAGGTGATTGTAAAGCGGACGAAGCCTGCGTTAAGTGCGGTCCCGGACGACTCCGCTTCCATAGAAGCAACGTGGAGCTGCGCTACGCAGACATTCACGGACGCATCGATTCAGCTGTGCTGGAAGTTGATGCCGCACTGTACCCTGGCAAAGTAATCCCGGATGGAACCACTCGGTCAGGGCCTTCAGGCGAGCTGCACCTCACAGAAAGGGTGGTCCTCGGCGGAACGTTTTATAGTGATAAGAGAAAGCCATATCGGCAGAAAGACGCCAAGCAGCCAGAATCTGCACTGGAAGTTTACGCGATCTTGTTAAGTCATAGCGGATACGAAGATGATGGTGAAGAGCGACTATTCCTACAATTCCTGCTTCTCAATCGAGCAGCTGAACCGAATTCTTACCGACGAGTCGGTTGCTTCTCTTCATGGACAATCCACGGGTCGACAGCACAGTTTCTACGGAACCCTTCAAGTGTATCCAGAATTCTTCTTGTATAAATACTCAATTGTAGTCGAACATGCACAGTCGAACGCAATTGCGAAATAGAGACGGTCCTGAGAGTTCGACCTGGAGTCTGAAAAAAAGTCCAGCTTTGCAAACTTTAGGCAATGAGACAATATAAAAAAGCAGCATTGTCAGGATTACAATTCGCTCCATTCTTTATCATCCATTTATCTTTTTTTATTTCAGTGCAACGTTGCTCTATCTTTATTTATGCTGAGCTCAAGTCATAATTCGAGCTATCTTCTGAAGTCACGATAAGGAACGTCTGGGGAAGAAGATGTACTTCTTCATAGTACTGTATATGGTCATTTAAGACGGATGAACAGAAACGCCAAGGAATATAGTGAGTTTACCAGAACAAAAGCAACATTTGACAAAAGACTAAGTACTGTGTTACAAGCCTAAAGCCGCTAAATATGCCTGTGTGTGTTTGTACTTTGTGTACTCCATTCTCGTACATTCCCAGCTCTTCATTCCAAGACTCGCATCCCAAAACCAGAAGGGCAAATCAACAATCAAACCCCCAGTCTTTGCGGCCGACATGCTCGAAACCGTAGCCGTACCCTGCATTCCTTGACTTGAACCACCCGAATCCGAATTCTTTGCCCCACCATTACCACCAGCAGTCAAAGTCGAGAAGACCACTTCAATATATTCCACATCATGAGAATGATTCTCAAATACAAAAAACTCAGTGTATCCCGGCTTAACAGTAAGAGTTTTCGTCTTCTCAGCGGCGTCGGTTTGGGTTGCGTGATGTTTCGAATGCGTAGTCGAGATGCTTTGCGTGGAAGCTGGGGGCGAGTTTGTGGGTGATGGGGATTGAGAGATGCTGCTCGCCTAAAAACGCTCCTTTAGGAGTGCCTTCCGACGAGCTACGAGCGCGAGCATGCATACCGTGCTGTCTTTCCCGCCATCAACAACACCAAAACCCAACCCCCACCCCGCACCTCGACAGCATTGTGAAGTCCAGAAAGAGTAGATCCCGATGGTGGTGTACATGCAGCTGGATTCGAACCAGAACTAGCGTCCTGTGCTTTTTGGGCAGCCCTAACGCTACAGATCGTCAGCTAGGACGTCAAGATAGGATAGAATTAATCCTCTTATAGGCATGTTAGGTCGCTCAACTCCAACCCCGAAAATTTTAAGTAACGAAAGGGATCCCATCTTGAAATAAAAAGCCCTTATATCCAAAGTTCTTACCGAGCAAGTAATCTCTTTTTCTCAGTATGCCGATCATATTTAGGGTCTTAATAGCCCGTCTTGCTAGAAATTTTTGAGCGGATAGTGGAATAGAACATACTACGTTTACCCTATCTCTCAAGCTCTGTTGCCTACCTGCGAAGCCCTTGCGGTCCAATAGGGGGTTTTCGGATTAAATTAAGCGACAAGCGGCCGCGCGCCCCCTTCTCCTCGAGCCCCTCGTCCCCCTTCATTTATCACTTTCCTTTCGGACTACTTTTTAATTTCTTTTATTATCCTTTTAGAAAGTAAGTTCCAGCTTAAGGAAATAGTTCTAGGGAATAATAAATATATTAACAAGTATTACTCCGGCTAGCTCACACTTGCGGAAATGGCTCATGCCTGTCGGTTGCGTGCCGAAGTCACGTAAATCATAGGATAAGTCAGATTTGAGGGTAATGATAATACTGATTCTAATATCTAAAGAACTAAGAGTGGTCGACTAAAGAGATACCTTATATACTATTGATTAGAGCTAGTCTCAAGTAGGAGAGTAAGTGGAAGCTATACACGTGATATTAACTAATAGACCCCCCTAGGCTTTAATAAGAATCATAACGCCTAGTCTTCCTTTTAAGCTATTATATTTAGTGGCTCTTATTCTATATCTATTCTATTAAATACCCTTAGATAATAAATAAAATCTAAGTAAGTATAGAGTATATCTTTAAGGAAATAATAAGAACACGGCCCACGTAATAGTAACTTCTCTATTAATAACGTCCCTTTTTCCTTTAAGGTTTTAGCCTATCTACCGGCTTAGAATTAAAATTAAGCCTCTTTTTATTAACTCTCTTATTATTATTAAGCTTTAATTAGCCTAAGTTCACGGGCTTTTTAATATTTATAGGGATATAGAAGTGCTATCTATCGTTCCGGTTTAGTTTATAAAAATCGTAGGAAAAATAATTAAAAGAATAGAAGTTCTATATAGTCGCCGCCGACTATTTAGTCTAGAGATTATTCTATAAAAAGCTTTATAGGTTACGAAACTAGTAAAAGGGAGAGTATATATATCTATTCGTAGATCACGTGTCCTAGGAATATGGTTTTCTCTATTATAAAATTATTATCTAATTAGGGGTATTTTTAATATATACTCCTTTATTATTTACGTCTTTATTATTAAGGTTTCGTCGACGTATTTTAGAGTACCTCCGGCCCGTATAGGGGATGAAATTATATTTTAGGAATTAGATAAATTATTATAGATAATTAGAAGGAAAACCGTCCGGACTAGCCGCCGGCCAGGCTTAGTCCCTATAATATCTAATCGTATCTAAGAAGGTTAATAGAGAGAGAAAGATAGTTAAAAGGGTTATATATATATAGGAAAAAATAGGGGTAAAAGATAGTAGCTAAAAATAATAGCTTTTCCACGTGACGGCTCTTGCTATTTAAGGACAGTTCTATTACTTTAGAGCTAGCTCTAAAACTATGTATAAGCTCTTAGCTTATTTATACTTCTCTTTCCTCTTCGTCGTCTTTATTACTCTCATTCTAACCCCCTAGGTTAGGTATAGTTAGTCGGTTAACGTGAGAGCTAATATTAACTATATTAATTATTTTAATAAAGATATTATAATATTAGATAGTAAGTAGTTTTATTAGTCCGTCCACTACTATTTTAGTTATAGATTACTATTTAATCTAAATATTTCCTTTTATAGTTTCTTAGTATAACTAGTACTATTAGATATTCACGTGCTTAAGCTTAGTTACTAGTTTTAGTAAGTCTTTTAGGAGTAGGCCTATAGTCTAGAGGTTATTATAGTAGGCTATAAGTGACTAATTAATATCGAGATTAATATTATTGAAAAATCGTGCCTACTAAAGTATCTAGGAGATTAGATAAGCGATTACTAATAGTTTAGCTTCTATAGTTAATATTATAACTATTAACTAAAGACGGCTAACCTAGTTAAAGAGACTATTAAAGAGCTTAAGTACGTATCCTTCTAAGCTCTTTCTAGTAAGTTCGTTATCTATAAAAGTAGTATTACTTATAGCTATAAATACTAGTAGTAAGTCTTAATTATGATCCTTTTAATATTTATTAGTTAAAGCTAAGAAGAGTAGTTTTAATATATCCCTACTATACTTAAGGGCTAAGAACTTAGTATCTTCTAGATAGTTAATATATTAGTAAGCGGCCTCGAGGTACCTAGGCCCTAGATTTTTAAGGTTTTAGGCTAAGTATTTAGTATAAAAAGTAATATCTAGCCTAGTAATAAACGCCGGGTAAGTTAAGAAACTAATAACTTAAGAGTATAGCTGGATTTCGTTATTAGTAGCTATTCTAGTATATAGTAATAGTAGTGGAATCGTTATTAGGGTTTTCGATAATCGAATAGCTAAACTAGTATATTGGAACCTTTTACTAATTTTAGTAATATACGAGTCTTAGTATAACTAGAGTTTTTATACTTTTTAGTCTTATATAACTCGAATTCTAAGGAACTACTTTAGTTCTTCTATCTCTTATATCTTAAAGGCCTTTAAGAATTTAGTACGAAATTCCTAGTAGACTAACTAGTTATTAGAGTAATATAAGACCGTAAAATTATTAATATAGAAGAAGATAACTAACTTACTATTAGTATATAAATAAGGGTAATTAGGCACTAGTTTTAGGCCGAGTTTATTAAGATATTTATATATAAGGTTATACTATAATAATAGGGACTTAGGGAGACTATATAAGGCACGGATTAGTTAAAGGCAGTGGCCTTTAACTTAGAAACTATTAGGATATTAAATATAAACTAGTTTATTAAGAAAGGCGTTATAGAACGTATTAACTATATTAAACTAATAAATATCTAGGTTAAAATATATCGTAATTACTATTAGTATATAAAAAACTCATATAGCTAATATAGCCACGTACGTGTCTTATAAAGACGCCTTTTATAAATCCCTACGTACTACTAACCTTAATTTATATCTTATAAGGTATCTATCTTTATTAGTTTTATATATATAGACCTATATAAGTAGTAAAATAAACGCGGTTAGTCCTTTAATTAGAACTAACTTAAATATACCTTTATCCTATAGAGTCGCGTATTCTAACTATTAATCTTACTTAAAAAGGGTACTATATAGATATATAATAAGCTCTCTTTACTTTTTAGGAGGTAGTAAGAGGTCTTTAATATATATTTTTAGAATTACGAAGGTTAAACTAGCTAGGAATAAGGAGTAGTAATAGGTAAACTACTTATTTATAAGCTCCTAGAATAGCCTCTTAAATATAAAAGCCGCTAGCTTATAAGTCCGCTTTCCTTAGATAATATTAAACGTCGAGGTACCCTTTATTATACCCGTCTTTAATTCCTAATTAGGATAAGTAAATAGGTTTATAAGACGTTCTAAATTTAGAAGTATTAGTATTAATATTAATATCGAGGCTAGTTCACGTGATATTAGTTCCTTAACTATATTAATTTAGTCGAGTATATCTATGCTTTCTAACTTAGTTAAAGTAGAAGAACTTTCTTCTATTAGTTAGAGCCTAGTTATAAGTAAAATAGTTACTACTTAGCTTAGTTCTAGGCTATCTCTTAGAGTTAGAAGCGTATAAGCTACTAGCTAATTATTATCTTAGTCTTTAATAATAATAGTGTCTCTATACTTCTTAATTATAGTTTTATACGTAAGTAATAGTATAGGAGTCTCTTATTTATTAACTATATTATTAACTTCTAAAGATAGTAAATAAAGTATCTAGACGATTTTAGAGGTAGCCTCTAATTAGTTCTTAATAGGGCTATACCTTTTAGTTATATTAAAAATCACGTCTCTTATTAAAATAATAGTATTTACCTTTAGGTACTATATTTAGAAGATATTAGTAGAATTATACCTAACTAAATATCTAATATAGGCTTAGTGGTTTAGTCGTGCCTCGAGTTTTAGCTACTTTTTAATATATATATAGGCTTAATATCTATATAGTACTAGATAGTTTAGAGATAGTTTTAGTACTAGATTACTAAGATACTATTCTATAAAACCGATTAGTATAAGCTATTTTAGTAATCTTATAAGAGATCTATTTAGTAAGTAGGTAGCGTAGGAGTATATCTCTAGCTAGAGCTTTTTAGGTAAATTTACGGAATTACGTATATTCCATGCCCTACTAATTAGGACCTCCCTAGATCTCTCTATATTACTATTTTAGGCTTATATATTAGGTATAGACGACTCTATTAAGAAGCCCTTTTAACTAATCTAGCTAGTAAAACTATTACTTATTCTAATAGCTATTTTACTATCTCTATATAGAATATATACTTTAAGACTATAACGCTATTTAATATATTTAGTTACGTGTTTAAAGTAGGGTAAAATATAAGCTTTACTAGTACCTAAAAGATAGTATATAAAGTATATATAAGAGGTTAGGTATATAAAATAAAGTACGTGGTTCTCGCCTTCTAAGCTATTAGGTATTAAGATTAGATCCTAATATAGACGCTAAAATAGAATCGGATAATATAACGTGGAGTGCCTATATAATACTCTTTTAGTATTATTTAGATAGTACTCCTTATACTTCATTTCTAATAGAGTATCTAATAAAAATACTACTTCTTAGTACTAACTTTTAAGATACTAAAGGGCTTTAGGATATAAGTAGCCTATTATCTCGTACTACTAATTGAATATAGCTATATTTTATAGTCTTAGCTTATATATAGAGTAAGCTTTAAAGCTTATATAAAGTTCTATAAGTTAGCCTTCTAACTTTATTACCTCTTAATATTCTAGAACCTATTAGTTAAATAGAATTAGTATATTAGCCTAGTATTTATATTTATCCCTATAGACGAGTATATTTAACTAGTTATCCTAGTATATCCCGTGATAGTTTAGAAACTTTAGTAAGATTACTAAAGTATAGAAAGTTAGTATAAAGGGGGTATTACTAAATATTATAACCTAGCTATTTAGAAAACTATTTATTTAGATAGTAAGACTAAGTATTCTATAAGCCTCTATAAGTACTAGTACGTCCCCTACATAGATAAAATTATCCTCATAGTTTTTGTCACGGGCACGTGACAAGGTAGCAAGGCAGCAGGGCAGTCGGGCCCCTTTCGGCCTAGTTACGTGGCCAGTGCGGGAACCCCTTATAAGGGCTCGCAGCTTTAGGAGTAAAGGAGTAGAGTTTAGCTTGTGTACGATTTAGAGAGGACACTTGTGAAGCGTATACAATACTAGCATTGATACCACCTTCTAGCACTCTCTTTGTGATTCCCTGCTTTGGGGGCGCTTGACAGTTTTAGGGTAGCTAAAGACTATTAAAGTAATCTCTTTAGTTCCTAATATTATAAGTAGATCTAGAGTCTAGAATAATACTATTCTAAAGAGAGTAGTTAGAAGCGTAAGCCTCTCCTAGAATACTAAAGGTACCTAACTTAATTAGTTATACTAAGGTTCTATATACTATAAAGCTAGACGGACCACCTAATCTACTATTCTACTTTACTATACTAGAATTAGTATTCGTGCTTCCTAATTAATAAGAAGGAGTTACTATAGGATTTAGTCTTATAGTTATCTTTACTTCTTCTTAAAACCTTTATATCTTTTAAAACTTATATAATTTTAGACTAAGCTTTAAGATAATATTATCGACTTTCTATTAGATAGTATAATTTAGCTTCTACCTACTTAGACGCTTTTTAAGGATAATATAATAGTAAGTCAATAGTTTATAATTTATCTTATAAAGGCACGGATATTAAGTAGGTATTCCTTTAGAATCCCTCCCTTAGAAGATTACCTAAAATACGCTATAGCGTAGAGTAGGTAATATTTATAACTCCCTTAGTCTCTTAAGATCCTTAAGCTCCTTAACTATCTCCTTAAAATCCGGCTTATTTAGACCCTTTTCGTTAATCTTTAGTAGTTTTTAGTCCTAATCGTTTATAAAGCTAGAGTCGATTTTAAGTGACGCTAAGATAAGGGCGAAATATGAGTAGAGCCCCTTAACTTCTAGTAAGTTAAAGTTAACTACTTTATTATAAGCTAATTCTAAATTATAAAGCTACTTAGTAATAGTAGTTCCCCTCTTTAGACGTTAAATAGCTAGATACTAGGCCTTAGTAACTTTATTACATCTTACTTAATTAGAAGGGGCAAATTATATATATAGGCTCTAAAGTATTTTAGCTACTAATTTATAGTTCCTTATATACTAGAAATTTTAGCGTAAGATTATAGACTAGATATAGGCCTGAAGATTACTTATTACTTCTATCTTTTTATTATACATTTATAAGTCGTGAAGGTAGATATTCTATTTAAGCTAGAGTTACGTTTATTTAGCTATTATTAAGTCTAAATACGATATTTTAGCTATTAGGGCTTAATCTCCTTTAGTTATTAGTATTACTAGTATTCTAAGTAATTTTAGTATTAGTTCGACTAGTATCTTAAGAACCTTTAGCTCCCCTAGTTAGATCTTAGGATTAACGTAGTCCTAAAGCTAGAACTTATTAACTATAGTTTAGATAACCTCGAGCTATGGAATATAGTTTAAGTCTTTATCTAGAATAACTAGAGTCTATATAATAATGGTAGATATCTTTTAGATCCTTTAGTTTTAGATAAGTAGGTTAGTTTTACGTGCGAACTCGATTTAGTTACGATACTAATTTCCTAGGATCTACGGCTTAGTTTATAGATTAACTAATAGTTTATTATATAGCGGATATTATATAATCGAGTACTTTTCGTATAGAGACAAATTCGTAGTTAATATAAAGGGGTTTTAAGACTTCCTAATCATGGAATCGGTACGGTTTGTAGTTTATAGTAGAAGGTATATGCTAAGCCGGGCTTATAACTATCGGTTATATGCCGAAGTCACGTAAATCATAGGATAAGTCAGATTTAAGGGTAATAATAATACTAATTCTAATATCTAAAGAACTAAGAGTGGTCGACTAAAGAGATGCCTTATATGCTGTCGATCGGAGCTAGTCTCAAGTAGGAGAGTAAGTGGAAGCCACACACGTGATACCAACTGACAATGCCATCAACGTTGACGGCGACGATGAAAGCGAAGGCATCGGGGAATCGACATCCCTTCTTTCATCTCGCCAACAAGCTCCTTTCAAATCTTTAAAACTCTCGAGGTCACGATGCACATGGCCGTGGACTCGCATTGTAGCCCTCTGCGTCACCATCTCCATCATCGTCGACATCGGCGAGCAGCTGTTCATGGCGCCCAAAGTCCGTCTCTACGAATCTATCGCCTGCACAGCCCACTATCTCCATCACAATTCCTCACTAGTCGGCAACGATGGCTTCGTTCCCGAGAAGCTATGCAAAGTCAATCCGGTGCAGGAAAAGGTTGCTATGATCCTAGGGTAGCAGGACTTCTTTGATAGTATACCGGCGTTGCTGCTTCCGGTTGCCTACGGACATCTTGCTGATACTTATGGGCGGAAATGGACTGCTGTGCTAGCGTTCTTGGGTTATAGTTTGGCGTCGGCGTGGAAACTGTTTGTGGTGAGATAATCCTTGCAAATTGTGAAATAAGTGTAATTGATTGTTTGTGAATAGCTTGGAATTTTGCACTTGCCTCTGGAGTTTGTTTGGTTGTCTTCGCTGTTTCATCTGATAGGCGGTGGTCTAATTATGGCAATAACCATAATCACCACTATCGTTGCTGATGTTGCCCCGCCTGACAAAAGGTAAATGCCCTCAACCTCTCGGGAATATCGGTGATTGTGTATCTGATTGCTGGCAGGAGCTCCGCATTCTTCTATCGCTTCACCAGCGAGTTGATTGCTGAAAGTGTCGTTCCCCAAGTAGCTTCTGTCTTGATGAAGCGAACCCCCTGGGTTCCTTTGATTGCCGCAATAGGGTTCATGACTCTCGGGACTCTCCTTGTGATACTTATAATGCCAGAGACTTTACCAGTCGAAGTTCCTGACCCAGATTACATTGCTTCGTATGACCCTCAGCCAGGAGTTGAAACTTCTAGTGTCGATGTAGAGCTACCATCTGATGGCTCGAAGTCTTACAAGAAGTGGAAGAACTGGATCTACGCAGCAAAAGAATTCTTCGACTTCGTCACCCGTGATAGGCTCGTGGTCACTCTCTTAATCGCGTTTCTCGTTTTGAGAGCCGGACGCCAGGCTTATCACATGTTCTTACAATACGTTTCGAAACGATACGGCTGGAGCATAGCTCAGGTAAGCTCCTCCCCGTGCTCACAATCACGTATCTAAACCTTCTACCCACAGGCCGGATTCCTTCTCTCCTTACGCGCCGGCGTAAACATTGTGCTATTTACAGCAGTCCTGCCCTTCATTGCTACTTTTACCTCTTCCAATAATAGCGCTATCTCCAAAGACCTGCAAATCGCTCGCGTGAGCATCATTCTCATGATCCTCGGGACAGTCGTTGTCTCCGTCTCTCCGACACCCATCCCAATGATCATCGGTACTCCTCTTTTCCCGTCTTATCCTCGCAGTCGTACTAGCTAATCAGCACCAGGCCTCACAATCTACACTCTCGGCGCTGGTTTCCCGCCAATTCTTCGAAGTCTGATCACCACCGTCGTGGAATCGCATCACGCGAGCAAGACGAGTGATATTGGTCGGCTCTTCGCCCTGATATCTGTGATGGAAGGACTAGGAAGCTTGATGGCAGGGCAAGTAATTGCATGGATTTTTACGCTCGGGTTGGGTTTCGGGGAAAATTGGATGGGTCTGCCGTTTGCGCCGGCGGCTGTGCTGTTTGCTATTGTTTCGCAGGTTGTATTTTTTGTTAAGTTATAGAAGATATCGTAGAGATAAGGAGCTTTACCTCCATTAATCTTGAAGGCTCTCGTTATCCAAGCCAGGAACTTGCCATGATAGGAAATGTGGTAATGAATAAATTACAGACTGTCCAGTTAGGAGAGAAAACCAACGTCATACAGTCATACTAGTACATCGAAATTCTCCGGATCTGGTTGAATCATCATGGATTTGCAAGCTGAATAGCTTGTAACAAAACCTGCATAAAACCCAGTAGAAGTCCAGCACCTCCAATAATGATAACTGCCCAGAACGTAAGCCAATGTGCGGAGTCTCTCTTGTCTTTCCATAGCTCTTTCCAGCCTCGTGGCTTCATATTAGACATCTGGTGGCTGAGAGTAGCCAGTCGACTGCGCAAAATCGGGAAGTCTCGTTTGAGGCGATAAAAGTCACGCTCTTTGAATAGCTCTGGAAATTGATGGTCTTTGATAGAGCATAATTGTTGCAGTATGATGTCGTCTGCACCGTTCGCCATTTCTTTGAAACCCCTTCTAGAGTCCCTATCCTGTCCAAATAATAGACGGTAAGAAAGGAGGATTTCATGAAGAAACTGTGATATTTCCGCTTCAGTTGCCCACTGGGAATTGTCGTCGTCTTGGGTCGCACAACTAAATATATTAGTCTATCGCTGGATAAATGAGATACTTAAAAATAGACATTACTTACTTATATATCATGCCGCGTATGCCAGATTCTTCTAGTAGTAATAGATTCGCCATGCAAAAGGATGGGTGTTTAAACAGGTATAATTTGTTGGTCGCTTTATCGAATTCAAGGTGGGGTGCCATTACATCAACCCATTCGATATCAATTCTTGAAAAGCGGTGGAGAAGAGATACATTGGTCTCTTCTGGCCTGACGATATCAGCCTTTTCATATGCTTGGCAGTCCTCAGTATCTTCACTGATGCACGTGTTTTCTTTGGGAAGCATGAGCCCGAAACCCAGGAGAAAATCAGAGAGCGGACGCTTGATCGTAGAATGGTCCTGCTTGAGTTTCATGAAGAACTGGCCATTGTATCCGTCCATCACATCGGCGACCGCAATTTGCTGTAATGGGCACGTCCCCAAAGCTGGCTGAAAGAGCATGGGTTGCCAGCCCAAAATGGCGAATACAATCGATCTTGCGGCGAGTCTCTCATCTATATCCTTCCTGGACTTTACTAGTTCCCATCTGAGTAAATAGGAAGCCAGGTCTTCAATGCTGGTTCCTGGAGCTGTCTGAAGCGCGACTTCTTTGAATATCTCGGACAGTGATGACCAGGCTTGGCAACGATTACTAATTTCCGATATCGATAGCTATTAATGCCAGAATCGTAAGGTATCGATTCTATTAATTTAGAATCGATTCTAAGCGAGCGAATCCCTATATTATATCTAATTCTAAAGTCCTAAGAGAAATAACGCTTTTATTAGGGGTATCTTAGATAAAAAAAAGTATTATACGGTTAGTGAGAAGTATTAGAAAGGCTATAATAGTTACCTTATTTAGTAATAGCGCGCCGCCTACTATTACTAGGTGTTTTCCTCATAGCCCCTCCCCTAGTAATACGCCTTCTAGGAGACCTTTTCGTCGTACGACTACCCTTTCCTCCCTTCCCCCCTTTACCTCTAGAGCCTCTATATTCCTTACTCTTATCGTTACTCTTTCCTAGTTAAGTATAAGAAGCCGCGTGATCTAGCTACTTATAATTACTATAATAGTTATTCTACTAGCTAATAATATAATAGTATTCCAGGAAAGTCGTATTAGTAAGGCTTATATAAGTATAGGTTTAGTAAGGGGTATTAGTTATATTAACCCCTCTATATTAGATTAAGATTATATTAATATAGGACTAGTACTAGGTAATAACTTAACTAATTACGATTTGATTTAGGTTAATAAGAATGTTCTATTTAGGGAGAGTGAGAGCCTGGTTTTAGAGGCTATTATAGTACTTAATTATAATTAGTATAGAACTACTTATATAATAAGGGGGAACGTATAAATCTAGTAAGTTACTAGCCCGTAATAACTATTATCTACTAGCCCTAAGAAAGAGCTTAGCTAGTTATAAAGGCGAAGGTACTACCTATAAGGCTAATAAAAGGAATAAGTCTAATAAGAGTTAAAAGTCGTATAAGGAGCTACGTATAAAGGTAAGAGAGAGAGGCCTATTACTAATTCGGGTTAGCCTCTCTAAAAGGGGCTAGAGTAGGCTAAGAGGGCTAGCCCTATAGATTACTACTAAGAATAGGGTTATCTAATATTTTTAGAGGTCGTAGGTATTATATAGAAGGGCTATATAATAAGTAGAGTTATTATTTTATAAGTATAATTAGAAAAGGAAGAGAGAGATTAAGAAGGGAGAAGGGGGAGGGGCCTACTTTATATATTTAGAAGTCGACTAATAGCTAAAAAAAGGAATAAGTAAACTTAACTATACTTATTCTAGAAGGGTCTTATATTATATAATAGAAGGTAAGGCTCTATTTTCTTCTCTTTCTACTTTATTTAAATACTCTTAATAAAGGTATCTAGAATCCCGCTCCTCTTCTAATACTTTAAGTACTCTTATATCTTAATTATCTCTACTTCTAGCCTTTCTTAATCCTAAGTTATTATATAATAAGCCCTTAAAAAGACTCTCTCTAGTTTATTACTTATTAGTAGTATTAAGAGGATATTAATAGCTATATAGGAGAGCTTCGGCTAGTATTACCTTTATATATCCTAGTACTACTACTATAAGGCCCTTTTCTTACTAGGGCTATATAACTCCTTTATATTATAGTCTATATACTTATTACTAGTTAAAGGCTAGATAGTTGTTATATAAAGAGCTATTATAATCCGATTAAAATTATTAATTTTAGGGGGCTCCTTCTTAAGAGAGTATTTATAAGTGAAGGACTAGGGGATTATTACTAAGCTAGCTTCTTCTCTATACCTCTCCTAGAGTGTCTAAACTCTATATAAGGCTTATTTAGCCTACTTCCTTAGCTAGTATACCTTAATATACCTTATATAACGCTTAGGATTAAGGATAAAGGTAGTAGTATAAAATAGGGATATATTAGTAGTTATATAATACTTATTAAGTATTAAGTAAGTAGCGTCAAGTCATGTAATAATCTTAGTATTCTTATTATTATTTACTTATTTCACTTACTTCTTTTTACCTTTACCCCTATTCTAGCCCCTATTCTAACTCCTATCTTAGCTCTAGCTAGTTGTCTTAGCCTTAAACTTATCCTAGATATAAGTATTAGCTTAGATAAGGGAGAGAGAGGGGGAGGGGAGCTTATATATTAGTCTCTTATAAGTACTTAATTAAAACGTCTATTATAAAGAGAGTAGTATTAATAGATAGAGAGTCTCCCTTAGCGTATAAAGTAGCACGTAAGAAGGGCTAGAGGATATCCTTAATTATATAAAGCTTCTTCTAGTTATTATAGCTTAAGATATTATCCTCTAGCTCCTCCTTAAACTCTTAATAATACTTCTTAATTATAGGCCTTAAGTTAAGAAGAATAATAAGTATCTTATACTAGCTATTCTATCTTATATAATTATTTATTAGAATTAGTCTCCTTATATTCTTCTTAAATACTACTATATAGAATAGAGATCTATAAATATAGATAATAATATTATACCCCTAGCTAAGAGGACTTAAGAGCTAAAATTTAGCCCTTACTTATTCTATAATCTTAACGTCTCTTATCTCTCTACTCTCTTCCTAGTTATTATATAACTTAAGATCCTTAATATTAATAATATTAGTAAATAGGAAAGCTTATATAACGAGGTTAATAATATACCTAATATAGTAAATCCTCTACTCTAGGGTATCCTACGCCCTATTATATACCGTCTATATATAGTCTTTAATAAACTTATAAAGGATATTATTTAATAAGGTATTATTAGTAATAATAGTACTAAGCTTCTATATAATATCGAATTTCTAAAGGACTAGAAGGAGGACTAAGAACTAGTCCTTACTACTATAGCCTAGTACTTTTTTTAAGGTAAGAAGGGCCTTCTAGGCCTTCTACTTTTTATTATTATATAACGTGAAGTAGGCGTAGACTATAAAGAGGAGGTAATAATTCAGAGACGTCTAGATATCGACTATAATATAGATATATAAAAGCGTAGATTAAAGCTATTTCTATATAGTATTTATATACGTCTCCTAAGCCTTCTTAATATACTTATAAACCCTAGAGTAAGACGTAGTAATAAGGCCCTCGCTCACGTGGTTAAGTACTTAGTAAAGCACGTAGAACTCTAGCTATTTAATAAGTATAAAGGATAGGTTACGTACGACGATTAGAGTAATTAGAGCTTCTATAAGAACCTTTAAATTAATAGAATTAGTAAGGATCTAATTATTAAACTCCTCTATTATACCCTCTATATAAGCTTAGCTATAGAGCTAAGTAAGTTAGTACTAAACCTTCTCTTAATTCTTACTTAGATCCTTAGGAATAATAATTTCGTGATATGACTCTAGGTAACCTCTTATATTAGTTATAATATCTAAACTATACGGTTCTACTTCTTTATTATTTAATAGATAGTACTTATAAATAACGAAGTATTACGTCTCTTCCTCCCTAGGTAATTAATAGTGTAATTTCTATACGTTCGCTCTCTACTTCTTTAGAAGTTTGTTTTTAGAGTCTCTAGCTATAGAAGGCGTCGCCGACGAAGCTTTATTAAGAATAGAAGATATTTTAGGTATTTAATAAGAGAAATAAGTCGTACGAGTAAAATAAAGAGAGTTAAGAGGGGTAGTGGGGTAAAAAAAGCGGTGAGAATCGATTCCTTATTAATAGGATCGATTCTTAGTAATACGATCCTTTATTAATAGAGAATCGATTAGCTAGTAATCGTTGCCAAGCCTGGTGATAACGGTATACAATCCGTGAGCCATGTTAGGACATTCTTGAACTGGTTCTCCAACCACTTTGGATACCAGCTGATTGCGTTTTTCAGCTTACCAAATAGTATTTTGGAACAAGCAGTTGTGTTTTCATCCCCAGCCAAAGCATAAAGGCGACTTCGTCCGAAATGATTAGCTCTGCGCCAACTCCCATTAGCTGGTGTACATGATAACAGACTCAAAATTGCAACTTACTTGTGACCTCCTGCCCAGTTATGATTTCCATTAGAGGCATTGTGTAAGAAGGCTTGTCATGAACAATTTCGTCGCATAAATCTCATCGCATTTTTCGAGGCTCTCCCCGCGTTATCACTCCCAACAACCCTAGCCAACTTTGTGTAACTTTGTGTTTCAAGTGAGGGCTAGAAATAGCCAGGCCTCAAAGCCAATAGTGCCTCTTTATTCTAGGCCTATCAATCCCATGGAAGAGTCCTCCATATCGTGGCTTTGCTAACGCTTACGCTCTATGCAGTTGATTGCATATTAATGGGACGGATAAGATATGTTCTAGACTCCTATCGGTAGACTCAGACAGTTGAACAGAGTGGGAATTGATCGTCTTTTAGAGATGAGTTTCTACTATTTTACTATGGCCTTGCAAGGTAAGAAAGATAGGTGGATTAAGCTTCTGCCCAAAAATGTTGAAAGTATTCAAATATGAAGCCGCGAAGAATGGTTTGACAGTCAATGAGGACGAATCCTACCGAAGTCGAAATTCTGACCCACTACCAAGGACTCTTTGTGTCAGCCCTTGTTTCATCCCACTGATAGGGGCGCCTGACCGTGTCTTTCGAGGCTGAGTGCCTATTTGGTTTGGTCGGATGTCCCAGCGAGTTATGTTGCTTCGTCTAGCGGTGTAAGCGCGTAGGCAAGCCACGTGGCAGACAGAACCTGGTTTTGTGCCATTACCATAATCTAACTTCCCCGCTTTCTACGTGCCTGATTGAGGTCAATAATCCGCAATCTTGCTCCCAATTCCTTCAGATCCTCCGACTGCAGCAGCTTTGGCTCGGGACCTCCTCCCACTGCTTCTCAAGGCCGCAATTCACTTCCCCTGACGAAATTGGACGACAATGGATCAAAGCAGCCCTATGGTAATCAACAAGTCTCCGGAAGTTTTTCGACTAGAGGTCCAACAAGCCTTCGCGAAATTGATACCTAGGGAAAAACTCTATGCTTATTATTCAGCCAGGTACATTTCCTTTTGATGGCCGCCCGTAGACAGTGCTGACAGATCCGACTATCTTTCTAGAGCTGCATGGAGCAGTGCAGCTATTATCTTGAATCAGACTTCACCTGAATCAATCTCGATCTTCCAGTTCATCTTGGAACTCTACAAATCATGTGAAGGGAACTGGGCGGAGCTTGCATCCCGTGTAGGAATCGACATTAAGGAGTTGCGGCGATTTCTTGACTACGCTGCGGTATTTCTTGGTAATATCGGTAATTACTTTGTAAGTTAATTCGGGTTGAATTTTTTAGTACTCTAATAGGTTGCATTCCAGGGCCAAGGGGATCAGAAGTTCATTCCTGATGTGTCGGAAAGTGCTCTTCAAAAGCTCTCCCAATGCTCCGAGATTGCCGTTTCCATATACGAAATAATTGAAAGGCCCTTGAAGGCAAGCCTACCACTGGCCCTCGGATTCCCAAGCGATATTGCTCAAAGTTCATATTATCCAGGAGAGCTACGCATTTCTCGCGAAGAAATCTCCGATGTTTCTCACATACTCACAAAATTGGGGATTGATCCAGAGAATACGCGCCTTAGCAAGACTATTGTGGGCCAGAAGTCATGCTTCGATGTTCTCCAAAGCTCCGTTGAAGAAGACAGCCTCCCAAAAGTGATATATGATGAGTCTGGCTTAATGATCCGTATCATTCGAGGCGGCCACAGATCAGAGCTATCTCTTGTTTGTCACTACCTGGAACATGCAAAAGGGAGCGCAGCAAACCAGCTTCAAAAATCCTTCATTTCTAAATATCAGCAAAGCTTCACCACTGGCGACATGGAGAGCTACAAGAACTCCCAACGCGAATGGGTCAAGGATATCATGCCATCTGTAGAGGTATTTTTTGGGTTTATCGAACCTTATCGTGACCCTTTTGGTGTCAGGGCAGAATTCGAAGGGCTTGTTGGAATTGTCAACGCACAAGAGACAAAGAATCTTACAGCTTTAGTGAAAAAGTCTTCCACATTTATACGGCGGCTTCCGTGGGCGGAGAATCAACATGACAATGACGGAAAAGGCCCGTTTGAGAAAGAAATGTTTGAGAGTCCTGATTTTACTAGCTTACACAGTATGTGCTTGCTTGTCTTTGCTCACAAGAATTTCCGAGGACTGACAGAAAAATAGCATTGGCGTACTGCTCAAGCATCATTTTCCCTGGCAAGAATCTTCCCAATGTGAGAATCCGCACCCAAACCATTTCTAACTAGCTGATACACATGGTAGTATAATGATATCCGACAAAACGACGGCTTCAAAAACGTAATGACCACTAATACCATGACCGCGACAAATTCGAAATCCGAAGCTATGGCTAGCTGCTTGGATCCCTCTGAAGTGTCGAATTTTCTCAAGCATAGAGAGCACGCGTTCTATCTATGGGTTGTCTTTCACGAGCTTCTTGGCCACGGGACTGGAAAGTTTCTGGTTGAGAGTCACTCCGGCGGCTTCAACTTTGACCCAAAGAATGCTCCTATCAATCCACTAACTGGAAGTCCGATCAATTCCTGGTACAAACATGGGGAAACCTGGACTGGCCTCTTTGGTGATATTGCCACCACAGTTGATGAATGCCGCGCAGAGTGCGTTGGAGCTTATTTCATGAGTGACATCGAGCTTCTAGCAATGTTTGGATACACGGACGACACTGAAATTACAGGTAGAGATTGTGAGTTGCCTTTTTTTCAAGATGTTTCTTCGTTGACAGTTTATAGTGGAATATAACATGTACATGCAGCTTGGCGTTGCAGGACTTCGTGCGCTTGAGAATTATAATATCGAGGATCACGTATGTCCACCCCAGCACTCTGAGACACTTTAGCTAACATCTGCAGAAATGGGGTCAGGCACACAGTCGAGTATATTCCCCCTTTAGAACTTCTGGGTCAAGTACTCACACATCAAAGGCACACTTTGCAATGTTCAAGTGTCTCTTAGCGGCCGGTGGCGACTTCCTTACAGTCACAGATGATAAATGTTCAGGAAAATTAACAGTGACGGTCGATCGAACCAAGATTTCTACCCATGGTAGACCTGCAATTGCAAGTCTCATGCTGAAGCTACACATCTGGAGATGTACTGCCGATGTAAAAAGTTGCAGGAATTACTATGTGCAGCTCACAGAACCAACTGGTGTCTACTTGGAACGGAGACGGATAATGCTAGCGAAGCAGACAGCAAAGCAGGTCTTTGTGCAACCTAACACGTTCATCAGTGATGGGGAGGTCTTATTAAAGGAGTATGAACCTACCGTAGAAGGAATGATACAAAGTTGGGCCGAGCGAATGAGAATGATCAGAGAGGAGACGGAGAATAGCTAAGCCTTGATTGCAACGGTACACAATGGTCAGAAGCCAAGTTTTAACGTCAGAAAATAACGCAAGGAGATTGAGTAACTGTGGATGTGAATGGCATTTTTGTTCATTCTCATGGGTTGTCAAGTATGGAAACTTCTCTGGACTAGGTCTTACCTTCATTTGGGACTCGAATAATCATATCTCGGGCATCTTAATTTTGACGATTGAAAAAAACTGCGATCACGACTTAAATCTTTGGCCGTAAGACTGAATGTATACATATTTGATGTAACATAACGAACCTCACCTCCTTGCCTCCTACCAGCAATAAATCGAGATTGGGAAGAGACGCCACCAAGACGATAGCGCAGTTTACTTAGTGAATGAAATAGCTTGGCATACATTTCCGTAACATTAGGAAGGCTGTTGTATCGTGGAATTGGCAATTATTCGAACTCCCTGGCACCTATCGAAGGTGGGCTAGACTCGGACTTTGACTTAAGTACAACTGTATTTGCCAAGCAAAATAATATCTTCGAAATTATAAGCACCAATAATCGAGCCTGATTATGATCAGGTTGAAAGAGGTAGTGGTGAATTTTCTGATATGGCACAACGCTTCGAGCTCAATTTCAAATTCGTGGCTCCATGATGACCGCAAGGAGGCACTGAGGCTCTCGCTGCACTGCGTTCGTGTACAGGGCATTTCTGCTCAGCAGCCCTTTCGCCGTTCCCCACTAGTTCAATCTCAAAAATCGCCAATGTTACGTTGGGAAACAATTTATTTGATTTCTTTTGCTAATCAAAAGAACCAGGTAGCACAGTCCCGTTTCTTACATCTTCAATAGCTCCAAGATCGCCTCAGTCGTCTCTGCTGGACTCTCCAGCGTCCAAAAGTGTCCGCCAGGTATATATTTTACAGCTACATCCTTCGCATTGGGTATATACTCCCGTGCATTCTCATAGAACTCTCTTGGCTGAGTCTTGCTATCATACCCTTCCATGATCATCACCGGGCACTTCCACGCCGCAAGCAGCCCATTCCTACGCTGGAGCCATTCGCTACGGAATGTTGACGAATTGAAATAGCGAGGCACCGCTCTAGAGGTTCCTGGGTAAGAAAACTCCTGGATGACCCTCTCCATCTCGTCTTCTGGGATGGGTTTGTTACATACAAACCCGTATACCCAATTGACAAACTTAATAGGGTCTTCCATGAAACCAGTCCACGGCGCATCTCTAAAGATCTCACCCTGAGGCGCAAGCTGCGGATTGAAGTGGTAAAGGTGCTGCTCTCCCCGTCCATACCTTAGCACACTTTCAGGATGCTTTGCCGTGATGAAATCCCCTTGGACGGTGCCTCGATCGTGGGTGACGAGGTTGAAAGTCTTGATGCCGATGAGTTGGAGCATGTCATACAATTGTTCAGCCACACCTTCGTGGCGATAATCTCCTGCTCCTTTCTCCGACTGACCGTATCCTTTGAGGTCGACACCGATGCATCGATAAGTCTTCGCTAGAACAGTCATTTGGTGACGCCACTGGTACCAGGAGTCGGGGATGCCGTGAAGAAAGATAATAGGCTCGCCACTCTCGGGGCCTGCTTCGACGTAGTGCCATAAAACTCGCTCAGAATCGCCGGGACCGTATAAAAAGTGGTGAGTGAACGTAGTGCCATTGAGGATTTCTGTGTCACCCTCTTTGTCGGAAGGCCGGGCCTTGATGTACGAGAATTTCTCGACCTGTTTGTGGATCTTCTCTTCATCTGGAAGGAGAGAATCCACAATCTTCTGGGCTCTCTCTGGAAGTTGGGTATACTCTAGGGACGAAAGTTGAGCCATTTTGATGACAAATGGCAAATTTGAAACGATGGAATTGGCATCACACAGCGCTTGATGCAGCACTTTATACTTGACTGGTGGATGGCTTGCTTACAGGTCGCTGACGTTTTGTCTTACCGGTGGCTCCACAAAAGTGCTCAGTTTCGGAAGGCTAGTTCCTCGCATTGAAACAGCCTTCGGCATTGGTCCTGGTAGTACGAGATTGATTTCCATATGTAGTGAAGTCCGGGGTAATCGGCCGACGCGGACGAGGCTGAGCCGAAACTGAGGGGTAGGTGTAATCTTGCTTACAGAGGAGTGAGACGGCGCTACTCGAACTCAAATTGCGAGGAGCGTGATCTTAGAAGGATAGTGGTAGATTGTCAGAGGGAAAAGATGGCTTGATTATTGGATTCCAAATGGGGACTGTGGAGCTCACCCAAACGGTAGAGTCACGTGACTAACCCTTTCTCCCTTTTACTCAGCCAAACTTGGTTCCAAATCCAGATCACGGTTTTCAATTATTTGGTCAAGGAGTAAATAATTCCGAGAAACGATTTATTTATGAGGTAGCTTGCCTAGTACCGCCCATAGACACCAGTACGGTACTTGACTCCTTTTGGATACTTGCATATGCAGGCTTGAAGAGTGGATCATGAAGGTTGGGGCCGAAACTAACACCGAGTAGTAATGGTGTAACCTCATGCATCTTCCACCATGGCGAATCTTTAGCCGCACCACGATCTTACATTCCAGGTTGAGAGCAAGCGCATGGTCCAATGCTCGTCAAAACATACCCAGAACAACAGTCTCTATGGATCCGTCAGTAGACTATCCTGGCTATGGGCGATCATGGCCAACATTTCAACAAGGCTACAGCCTGACGCAGGCCTCCCAGTCACAAGGCTACGGGCCTAGCAATGGGTACACAGGACCGTACAACTATGGCTATCTTAACAGCCAACCTCCCGCGGCAATTCAATCTTACCCCGACAAGAAAACTTTGGCCAATGATCATAATGCCTCTTTAAAAGACCCTGGTATCGTTGGTGCCGAGAGTCGACAAAAGCCATTGGATTCACAGTCGGATCTGCCGAGTTCTGGGGTGGGATTGCAACACTTTGTTGACATAAACGCCTCGAAGATGATCAAAGACGAAGAGCACGAGCTGGAGTCTTCTCTGTCCAATTCGAGGTGGTTCTCAGAGCGCAGCCTCAAGAAATCTCATCGGACCATGACTCAAGATAAAGAAAGAGGACGACGTACTCCGCACATGCAGATATTGCAAACTCGCATCATTTCAACGCTGGAAGAAGACGGACACGAGACTGTCACTTTAACCGTCAATGATGTTCCAACGGAGAAAGAGCAAAATTCGTCTGAATGTAATATGAGATGGATGTAAGTTCAATCTAGAAGCCATTCCTGCCATCGTGGACAGATTTAACCTCGGAAACCAGGCATATACGTTCGGACAATACCGAAGAGAGAGCAGATGCTATCACACTTACCAATTTTCAAGTTAGTGCCCTCGTGAGGATTTAGATTAGGTTCACTGACGGGGCATAGATGGCCGCCGTGCAAGCTCCTGGACTGGACGATGATGACCGCACTCTTATTCTTCAACTTTTCAAGAATATTCGAAGTAAGAGCGAGAAGACCTTCATCCACGGACGCTATCTTGACCCTCTCGTGACTCAGTGGCACGCGAAGTATGACAAAAAAGATGCTGATGGTAGTATGAAATCAAAAAATGCTACCTTTTTTGCCGTTCCTTACTTTTCCCTGGCAAAGTTCCATTCTCATGATCCTGGAGGAACACCAGAATCGGAGCTCCACCCTGTGAGATCTCTGCTACAGACTCATTACGAATTGGAACCAACGCAAAGCCGGGATAAACATCAAATCCTGCGCAAACTAGAAATTGCGGAGAATGGAATCCATGTACCACAGCTGTGGTGCCTACTGATAAACAAAGGCATTTCACCCCAAGACATCTGTCTAAGTTATCGGGAAGCTAATAGCTATAGATCATATTATAACTTGCGCTCCAGCTGATATCAAAGACCTGTTTGGGGACATAATCAGGACCGAACAGCTTTCACAAATCAAGGAGAATATGAAGGGAGGGGCGACTGTGGTAAAATTTTCAGATCCAAGCGGGCAAATTCATTTCCTGCCTTGCGAAAAATGTCAAACATGGTTTGTAAGAGCACCCCCACGCTCTAGGGCTATCTATTAAAAAATTTGACATATGGTTAGGAACTGATCGACAGAATTGGTAAACAATATCAACCAATAGGCCATTTAATGGCAGATGAAAATCGGCAAGGCTGGGAGCTCATATACGAAGATGGAAAGCCTGCAACTGACGACAACTGGGGCAAGCGATTAGCTGGCAATGATTCAATAACGATGAACTTAGAACTGAAGTGGAAGCCCCTTCAGTTGCTGCCCCCACCTGGAAGTTCTGGTGCACCGCAAGGTGCCACATCAACAACTCAAAACACCCTTTCTCCTTATGGGTTAACTTATCCTGGGTACGCAACCTCTACCTATGGTGGAGCGGCCATGACTCCGCCATCTTACAATCCTCAGTACACGCCGCAACAATATATACCTGGCCAATACACAATGCCTGGTTACCCCGGGACCTTGACTCCATCCCAAATTCCTCCGGCACCGCCTTCAAACGCGTCAGACGCATCAACCAAAAATCTTCCAACGGCCAAGAGCATGGTGAATGAACTGCAAGAGTTGAAAGAGTTGATAGAAAAAACGGTGAAACTGAGAGAGGAGCTAGAGAACCCAACACTCTCCGAAGAACTACTACGACAAGCTGCAGAACTTGCTGTTCTCGAAAACGAACTAGAACTACAACGACAAGCTGACGAACTAAAGGATTCAAAAGAGTATCAAGAAGAGATGGAAAAAGCAGATCGGGCAAGACTGGAAGCAGAGTCGATTGAAGAGATCCGACGTCAGAGTCTCAAGGATCTCAGCCCCATCGGGTTCACAGACTGTGTGGACAGATATTACACAATTCCCTATGGTTTCTGTACGAAATGGCTGGCATGTGTCTATACCCATATTCTTACACAATTCACTAATTCGATCTGCAGGATATACAGACATTCATCCAAGAAGCGTTCAGGGAATTTGACAGGTACGAGGACAAGGTGGCGGGAGATTATTACTACGATCTCAGGGTCAATGATGAGATTATTATGCCTTCGTGTTGGTCATATCTGGTCGAGCCCGGCTGGGCTGTGAAAATGCAATTATGGCCGATGGATGGCTCAGGGGTAGTACCTCGACCAGAATCACCTGACTGGCAGTACCCCGAGTCTATATCAAGTCATATTGCATCATCGACAGCAAGTTGGGAGACAATTTCGATATCGGAGTCTTTCGACGATTATAAGAGAGCCGTGGCTTCAAATGGCTTCCCGCGAAGCTTTCTGCGCAGAAAGGGCAGGAACTGGCGTTCTTGGAAGACGAGACGTCATTCGAACCTTGCGCCGCGAAGTGTGATGATAAAGCGTCAAAAGAAACATCATAGTCTATCCTCAGGATCTGACTCAAATCATTCAAAATCAGTCGTGCAATATGGAACCGTCGGGGATGGTTTCGAGACCGAAAGCAGTAGAGATGACAGTAGTGAAAGCGGCTATTCAGTGGAAGAACCCGACCCATTGGACGAGGCCCCTTCGATGAACAAGAGACGGAATTTTACGGTTGAGGATGTCACAGACGAAACCCAAGAGATTATTGAGTCTCATTTGGGTGGGCCAGTGACCTCTGGTAACCTACGAATACCCATAGCCGATATAGAGTTCCAGGAGCCATTTGACCACGAGAACCGGCTGCTCGAATCGAAAATCATAGAGGACCGGTCCATCGGGGCAGGCTCAGAGTCTTTGCATGCCCTCGTAGCCTCCGCTCATGATCATCCTCAACAAGTAATGGCAGGACAAAGCAAATCGTGGGTTGACCCACAATTATCTGTTTCCGATGATACATTAGCGTCAGGACTTCAAGATGAAGTGTCTGTAAGAATAGTTACACTACCCAGTTCTCTTTTTATCATTGACTGGTATGGAAACTTGCAGCCTGTTGGGGTCCTTTCTGCGAATGTGGAATTGATCTCGACGAACAACTTCTGGCTGGAAAGGTACAAGAGCTTCCTTGAGACTGGGCTTTTAAACGCGACATCTGGACTACCATCGAACCAGCAAATGGATACTTCTAAGATCGCCGTATCTCACGCGTCGAAAGCAGCCCCAGCGCTGTCTGAAGGAAGGTCAGTCAATGGTGCCTTCGATGTCATAGATCCAACCCCTACACCACTTTTTGACAAGTCGGCTGGGAAGGCGAAAATCCCGGAATCATCTCTTTCAGGATCAGGTTCAAATGGTATCTCGGATCCAGAGGCGGTTACCCCTACTTTGAGGTTGAGAGGAGGTGGCATGCCTGATAAGCCAAAAGGAAAGCCTGCCTACGTGGATGATATAGATGAAAGTACTGGCAGGGCTGTTCGAAGATCAAGGACATCAGCCTCAGTCAAATCCAACAAAGGGAAGGGTGTCGCTACCCCAGAGGACATTGAAACTTCCCGGTCAAGTAGCCCCTCTCCATCCAGCTTCACCAATGAAACACTTTCAGACGAAAGCTGGGAAGGGGTATCTTCATTGGCTCCATCAGACAGCGTTTCGATATTGGCAAAGTCACGAAATACTGCTCAGGTTGGCAGGGAACATTTGAATCCTGTGGCGGGACCCTCAAATACCGGCGACGCAGGAAGTTCTGGACAGCCACGAATAGTCAGAAGTGCCTTATCATCCTCAGCAAGAAAGAAAGGGCAGAACAATGATAGGCGTGTCAATTTTGAAGCCGATTCCAGAAGGGGAATAACCACAATCACAATTGATCGTTCAAGTCTTGACTCCAGGTCGGACGATTCTGGCAAAGACTCAAAGCCTGTTTCTAGACCTCAAACATCCTCTCGGCGACGGATTAGGCGTAACCTGTCTACGAATAGTGTAGATCCACTTGAAGATTATCCAGGATATGGGAGAGGGTATCCGCCTCCAACTCAAGCAACTCAATACCCCCCCGGCCCTCCATCTTCTTACTACGCTGCCCCCTCGTCATACTACGGACCAACACCTGTTCAACCATACGGATACCCCGTACCAAACCCTTTTTCTCCTCCTCCGTCTTCATTCTACGGTCAGACGCCTCAGCAAACTACTCAACCTGGTCAACTAGGCTCGTACACATATCCCCCATCAAACGCATTCTCTCCACAGCCGACCCCGCAACCTGGTCAACCAGGTTCGTACGTATATCCCCCATCAAATCCATTTTCTCCAGAACCGACTCCTCAGTCTGTTCAACCAGGTTCATACGCATATCTGCCATCAAACCCATTCTCTCCGCAACCAACCCCTGACGCTGGCCAACCTGTTCCATACGCATACACTCAACCAAGCGCCTTCTCTCCACAACCAACGCCTCAAACTGGTCCTGCATCAAATATATTTTCCCCAGCTCCAACATCATATTACGGACAAAGCACCCAAAATTTCGCAACCACTCCTAGCGCTTTTCTTCCAGGTTACGCTGGCCCAATGTCAGATCCTGACGACATCGCGACTGACCCCGCCAAAATTTATTACACGCCCTCTTCGCAAAAAGGCAAAGAGCCGGCTCCACCGGCCATCTTACCTCCGGCACCCGAGGCAGAGGCCCCTTCTCAGGAAGCGAAAACCCTGGAGGAAGTTGGAGAATCGAGTGCCAAGCCTTTCAGCAAGAGAGAGAGAATTGTGGATCGTCTGAGCGCAGAGAAAAAGATGATAAAGGATAGCTTGTCCGAAAAAGTGGAAAGGCTAGCATCCAGGAGAGGATCCAGACTACTACAGGGCTCCACTATATCTCAACCTGCTCCGCCAGATACCCCAAAGCCAAAAGTGCCGGAGATTTTCAGATGGCCGGTTGGTGAAGGCAGCGTCTTGAATGAAGAAAAAATCCCAGGCAGTCCTGGCCAGCGAACCATCAGCTCTTTCCATAGCAATATGAAAAGCTCAGCGACGGGTGACATGCTGTTTACTGTGCTTAAAGACGCTCATGAACAACTGAGCAGCTATCTTGCGCGGTACCCAAGCGATCTTGAGGTGTTCAATAAAACGGAAAAGGCGACGCAGGACGAGGTGTATGAGCTCATGGAAACGATGGGTAGCAACAGCCGTGGATCTGAGAAGAAAAAGGCAGACTGTGAATTGTTACTAAACACTGCTCAACAGCTATTACAATCATTCACCCCACCAACAGTTGATGAGGATCTTGTCGGAATATTTTGGGGATCATTGGTAAATATTCTTCGCAGCGCTGTAAGTACATTCTTTTCGCTCTCCGGGCTTTTGAAGTAGGAATTCTCATTTTTGAAGTGTGGTTCTGGGCTTTTAAGAGATTTTTTTAATATAACATACAGAAAACTCACCCAAAGAGGGACATGACGCCGATGTACTATCGTGCTCAACGTTACCTAACAATAATCGAGGAAATAATCAACGGCGTCTCAGTAAGCTCGTCACAAGCCAGACCGCGCTACCGCATACCAGATGCCTTAGTACCCGCTTTTGAGCATCTCGTCATGGTTTTCTGTATCTTTGGAAGCAACACCGAGAAAGAATCCCACCTACAAGAAGCAGAGGAGCGCCATCATAGGCGCTGTGAAGACCTCTTGATCAAAGGAAAGAATCAGCTCATTCTCATCCATGCGGGCGATTTAAGTGAAGCGAATATGTATAGAGCTGTTGATACAGAGGGACTTGTCGCTTTGATGTTGAAGCAGATCGCGCGTATTACCAATCGTGGGGAGAATAAACCCAATATTTTGGTTGCGTATCAGAATTACATGACAAAATTAGTATGAATGAATTCTGGCCCAGAACACGAGCTTTATCTTGCTAATGAACACAGGAGTTGCAAGTTCAGGAAGCTCCATCAGTCCGCGTTTTCGACGACATCCAAGATCTAGTCCAAGAACTTGTTAGTATTTCCACTCCACTTGCTTGAGCAAGAAACGCATCTCCCAAAAGAAGAAGGCTAGGGGACTCATTCTTCTGATTGAGTCTCACATATGATGGAAAATTTCTCGCGGCATTGTGCTGACATCTCACAGACCATCATCGAGACCATTTTCCGCCAACAGCGGACAGTACTTGAAGGAAGCCTCACGCTTTTCGGCGCAACTGCCAAATCACAAGATGCATTTTCGTTGATCACACTGGCGAAAGCATTGCAAGATATTAGAAAACAGCTCAATAATGTCACAGAGCTCCTTCAACTCGCACAGAACAAGAAGAACCTTGTATGTTTCCGCTTCTTTTCCCCACCAGATCAGAGATGCCATAAAGAAGATTTAAGACTGACTACAAACTTTGAAATAGTTGAGTCAAGCGATCTCCATCCGCAAAGAAACTAACAATCAAGCTATCCTCGTTTTCACTATTGTGACTGTCATCTTCCTCCCGCTCTCCTTCATGACGTCCTATCTCGGCATGAACAGTATCGATATCCGCAACGCTGCATTCACGCAGCTTCGGTTTTGGGAACTGGCTATTCCACTTACAATTGTTGTTCTTCTTGCAGTATGGATATTGGTGAAGTTCAAACGAAGGTTTAGTAGATGGGTTAGAGGTATCATGAGGTACTCTTATGGGAGATGCTTTCGACGATGATTATAAATTCTGGGAACACTTGAGCAGCCTCGCCGCAACAATCGAGAATTGGCTGCGGAATATCTTCATAGGTACTACTTCTATTATATCCTTTTGCAAATTTTCGTGCTGTTTGCTCCCACATCCTATACCTTCAACCCATACCATCGTCATTTCCTTCCTAAAGCCATCCTTTCATTGAAGCAGTACGCATGGCTGATTAACATACCGTCACTGCGACCGTTGAAATCCTGGAGAAGCCGTGAAGGAATTTGGTTCACTTAGTTTCATCTGGCCTTTTCCTGAGAATATGAATAAAAGTCTCTAAGTAGCTCTCCAAGCCGAAAGAACAATCCATCAAGAATGAATGTCCAACTCGAAGTGCCAGATCCATTCTCGGTCTCTAATGCCCATGTCTCAATCCACAAAATTGTTTAGGAGACCTGATATTCCGGCCCTTACCTCCCCAAATGCTTCCTCTTCATTCGAGAAAGAAATATCTTTTTCAGCGGCTCCGTAGTGATGTTCTAGTGACCTGATGTTGGACCGATGTATTTTGTCGGCAGGTGATTCTTAGCGGCCCGTGCCCTACCTTAGGCGCAAAGGAGTCCTGCCAGTTGGCATCTCACGACTCCTGCGTCCTCGAGTACAGGCCGTATAGGGGTGTTCGTTCCAACATAAACACTATTCATAGTTAGAATACTTCGAATCTTTTAGACTTATTCCATTCAAAGCTTTCTTCCGCAGAATCCGGACTAATCTTCATCACTAATGCCTGATTATCAGCGCAATTGACAAATCCAAACTCTGATCGGCGGGCACCCTGGTCGAAGGCTTTGCGCCACATGCACTCCGCTTCTTTCAGTTCCAAGGTTTCAATTTCGCATTATGCCCCTCCAACTTTATTGGTAGACGGAGGAACCATCCACTGTTTGCCTAATTTTGTTATTCGGTCTGGCCTTTTGCTGCCTTAAGAGGCTGGGGCTCAGCATCACTGTCGCTCTCTTCTCGACCCCTCTCTGCGATCGTGACTGCGACATTAGCATCTATCTCCATTCTATAAATAAGCGACCTATGTCGATCATCTTTATGAATTGATAAGCCGTTTAGAACTGTAAACTTCTTGGAAATGGGTTGTGGTAGCAAAGCCTTGGTGTTGCACACCATCTTTCTTGAGAGCCTCTCTAGGAGTAGTGCACGCCATCAAGCCACTCAATATGACGCATCTGGACCGAATGTTCAAATGCTAGGCAGCCATGCTTTTCTTCTTCGAAACGCCACGAACAGGAGATGCCCACCGCAGAGCCTCCGCCGCACTTTCAAACGGGAGATTTAAGGCCCAGTGCTCATCCAGATCACACTTTCTCTTTAGTCTAGCTTTTGATCTGTCGCTTTCAATCTCGATTGCGCATGTTCCACATTTATATATGTACCTATTCCCTATAAGCTCGCGCTTCAGATCACTGGACTCGCAGGGTGCTATCACTCCTTTCAATGATGACCGACCTACGCCTAACCTCCGCCACTGGAACAATCTATTCTAATGGCGCATCCTACCTCCTCTTTTTACTAGTGGTTGTCACCCCTGCGTTAGCGAAACGCGTCGACTTTGATGCATGCTACGCCAACAATGTGACGAAGCTCAACAACAACGATACCTCGGATCCATTGCAAAACTTTATGTGGGATCCTACTCACACCAATTTGACACACAGAGACCAAACTTTCCTGAGTCTAGAGGGCTGCTATACGCTATGCGGCCACGGGTTCCAATTGTATTCTCCCGAAGACCTTACTCTACGAGTCATAGTGTTCTTTCTTCTTCCGGTGGTTTCTCTTGTTGGCCGCATTGGTTTTGCCTCGGTATACATCAGTAACAAGGCCTGGACAATCCTTCATCTTCTTGGTAATCCGATAGATTGGATATGGAGCACCTTGACACGACAAGAAAGGGCGCTGAGAAATTACTACATAGCTTTGCAGATTGCACCAGGTGCATCTCGAGAAGTAGCTGCTGTTTGGACGGCATATGACCAGTGGTGGCAGGACCCCGTGAAACAGTTTGAAAGGGAAATCAAGACCCGGAAGCCTCTCAGACGCCGGCGAGAGGTCAACGAACGACCTGCTCATGGTCGATCGGAAACATTCGTTCCAGCCCACGACGGTGTAGTGGATCGACAGGGGGAAACGTCAGTACCGGATTTATTAAGCCATGAAGAGGTATGGCACATAATGACAGCAGTCTCCGACTTGGCAAAGAACAGGTTCGTAGATCATATTTCAATAAAACTCTCGCTATATCGGGGTTTCTAACCTTGGCAGGAATCAAAATGCGATATGGTCTTGGATTGCAATCGTTATCTTTCTGTCCGCCCTGACTGGCGGGTATGTCCACCTCGCGACTAGTCAAACCAATAACGACATTGGACATTCCTTGGCTGTGATGACACTCTTTTTCTTCTTGGCATTCGCGGTCTATATTACTGGCAACGTTGGTACATTTCGAGATCCAGACGAAGTCATCACCGCTCTGAATTCCCTCCACGACAAGCTCCCGAGATTATTTCCAGAGCCGCAACTACCTATAGTGAATGGTGAGAGGAATTCAACCACGAGCTTTTCAGTTCAGGAGTTCAGCCGGCAGTACGAAGATGTCCAGTCATTTGTTGGTATCAACAATTGGTGGAGACCCGAAAAACACTTGGACGAGGGCAATAAATCTTGTGATCGAAGCCAGGGTTTGCTATTCTCCCAGAGTTTTATAGCCGTGACAGTGGCATGGCTTTCTGCCTTTCTACTCTCCTCCTTCACACCTATGTGGAGATGGGGACTAGGTTGTCACTCGGGCGTGTGGACGCTTATCTACCTAGTATGGCTCTTTTCTGCTGCCTTGGATGTTTTCTGGCATTTGGTCTTAGTCGAGCAACCATGGCAAAAAGCAGAGCCAGGACTGAGAAAGCGGAAAGCTTTCACAATATCAAAGGCCAAATTTCTATGGCGGTTTGGAATGGTCAAAAACTTGGCTGTGGTCATCAGCGCTACCGGCTTCATTGTCCTTTCACAAATTGGTTACTTCCACACTTGTTGGTGTATGGCAAATCAGGTCATTCCGCCTGCTAGAGATGATGTTTATATTGACCTTGGTCCGTCTACACAGGATGATCGTGATCGAGATTGGTACTTGTGGATTTTAATACCTGTTGTTTCATTGATTCTCATTCATGCCATCATCTTTTGGGCTGGATGGGAAGGCGAGGGCGGCAGATTGCTATATCTCCGTACGAAACCTGAACGTGACGCTGAACGACGCGCGCTACGAAACATTTATCAGCGACTCCATCCTGAAAATGGCTCCGAAGATCAACACTCTGCGGCAATCCAGAACATTTCACCCTCCTCTGATAACGCGGATGCTCCCTTTCTGATCACGATTGAAGGTCGGGAATTTGAAGCTAGGCCAAGAGCGTCTCAACATGGCGTTGGATTATCACCTCCACGAGCACCACCTTCTCCACGCTTATCACCACCTCGAGGTCGTCGTGGCGTCTCCGAAGAATCGGCTGGCTCACAGGCTAGTCTCTCGCGTGCTATAACACCTCAAGCGGCATCTCGCAGTACCACTGCTCTATTGTCAGATCCGCCTGGAGTCAGCAATGCAGCTGTGTGACTTGAATCTTAGCAAATACCGAGAGTTTTTTATGTTCGTGGCCGGCGTTATTGCTTTTCGGTATTCAAGAGAGAATATGTCGGCATGTTCTTGTACTTGGACGCTTTTCGGGAGCGAGAGCGAAGATTTTGTTTCTGCGCAATGGAGCTGAAATTCAATGATGATGACTAACCTTATTAATTTTCCTGCCTTCAGAGGTAATTTCAATCTTTATAAATAAACCGCCCCATATCATAGCTGTGTCTAATGCACTTCTGGTATCTTGATCAAATCTGTTATTGCCATTCAAATCTATCCTTCGTACTCCAATGGCATCTCGTCTTCTGCGCTTGCGATGGGATTGGTGAAGGTGGAAGCTGAATATTGTACGTTTCGTTCGATAAATTTGCGAGACCATATAGGATCGAAAGTGGACTCCCAAATAATCATTGACCCTTGTTATAATTTAAGCAGGCAACTCGGGGAACTGTTTTGAGCGGCCTTGGCTACACTTTCATCTAATTCCTAAAGCCCTAGCCTCGCCTAAATATCACTTACTCATATCCTGGCCAACACAGCGTATTGTGTGGTTCTGTCTGCGCCCACCTATTCTTCAGAAGAGATGAGCTTTGATAGAATCCTCTGGGTACAATCCGCATCACACAATGCATCATATCCCTCTTACTGTCATATCACAACGGTCCTGGGATGAAAACGCTCTTGAACTTCAATAATTCGCACAAAAGCGCTTTCGTTCTCAGTGGTATACGAAAGAGTTAGCTGGGAAGAGAAAGAGATCGCGTATGGGGAGAAAATGAAAATGAGAATAGTTCTGTTATTTGTATTCATACCAATTTTCAGAGGTACAGTGGTACTGCGGCGGGATCTCCTTCTGCAGCTTATTGGTTCAGCCGCGTCCTATTGCTGACAAGCAAGTGAAGACCGAGTGAGGCCTTGGATCACAGCCAAAAGTCATTTCCTTGCTTCAAATGAACTTGTAGCAGGTTACAGATGAAGGATTTGGCAGCCGAGTTTCTTGTGCTTACTCGCTGGTGCACGCAAGACATAAGGTTAGACAAAGTGAATCCTAATGTGTAACAAGGCGATAGGATAAAGTCGTGTGCCACCTCTCGTTCGTTGTGCCTTATATTCCGGGTGGTGTTCCATCTAGTGTTTTTCAGTTTTGCGGTATATATTCGAGCGCATCAGCTTCATGTCTGTCTCAACATCTGGCTTCGCTCTCCGAATCAACGGTACTTGTCCAGTCACCAAGACTGCGGTGGAACAATAGTTCCATACCGCGCCTGCTGCCCTGCAAATACATTCTGTCCGAGTCAATACAATATCGATGTAAGCCATGTCCACGAATTCCATAAATTCACACCACACAAACTTACCATGCTTCCTAGTGCTGCCCCACATCTGCGAACTGTACTGGAATTCTCCTACAAAACCCTCAGTGCGCAAATCAATCTTGGAATCTATATGATAACGGGGGATACTTTTGTTGCGAGCAAGGATTTACAGGATATGCTTCCACTACGAACAGTGACGGCTGCGCGGAGCCAGGTTATGCATTTCAAAGTGGAGAGGTCTTGCTTCCAGTTATCAGCACCGGGATAGGTAAAATCTATTCCCACGCGAAAGTCAGGATGGTGTTGACGAAAATGAAACTACAGCAATATCGATAACTGCAACCTCCTCATCGACAACAACAACTTCGAACAATGCACCGACATTAACGTCATCGACCAACACACAAATTCCTACTTCCATACCTCCAGCGAAGCAATCAAACACGGGCCCAATCGCTGGAGGTGTAGTCGGGGGTGTTGTTGTATTTGCAGTAATCATCTCCGCAGTCTTCTGGTTCGTAGTCCGGAGGAAACGTGTACAGAGAATAGAAGAGCACACAGGGCAAGAGGAACTGGCAGAACTACATCACACAGAGCAAAAGGATCTCAACCACCCAAGCCAGGTGACGAGTAAGTACAGCATCAGCGAGTTAGCAGAGCATAAGGAGACAAACCCGGGGGAATTTTGGGACCCGCATTCAGTGAGTGAGCTGGCATGATATAATCGAACTTTGACATGTAACTTAAATTAAATCCCATCTAATCTATGAGCCGAGGATCCTTGCTCAATCTCTCGCAAAGCTCTTTCAACTTATGTCCCGCCAACTCGAAGTCCTGCAATCCAACGTATATCTGCCCGCTAAGCCTAACCCACATCAAACCCGCATAAAATACAAGCTGCAGATATGTGTCCGCTTCTTGGAAAGCTATTAACTTGATCCATTGCTTAACTTTCCCCGCATCCCCGGCACTCAAACCGCTTCCTTTCCCATTTCCAGAATCCTCGAACTTGAGCGGCAATCTCACATTCGCAAAGCAACACTGTGACAGAGTGCCACTCTTATTATCCATGACGTCTGTGCCTAGAATCTCAGCTACGCGTCGTCCCCCCTGGCGTGCAATATCCCAGCAGTACTTTCGGATGGCCTCTTCTCCCCCGATCTCATCCCTGAAGTTGATCGCTTCGGGGACAATTGTGTAGGGCGTATGGTCCATGGTAGCTACGAAGTCAAAGAGGTTTACAAACTGCGATTTTCCGTTTGGGCCTTCGTGCTCGAGCGAAGCGTAAGATGTTGGGATTGAAGAGCGTATCAGATGTTGGTTGCGAGCTGGGACGTGGAAGACTGCGCAGCCGCGAGGGACGTAGAGCCATCTACATTAGCTTAGCATCAAGAAACTACAGAATAAGGGGTGATGGGATGATATACTTATGACAATTGCTCACAAAAAAGTCAGGACTAACTTCACCAAGGTGCGTCAAGTCAATATGTCCAATTCCATGCGCACCATCAACCAAGCTCAAAACACCCAACTCTTTACATGCGGCAACGAGATCTTCCCACGGCACCCTCACACCAGGGAACGTCGAGACGGTGTCAAAAATTGCGATCTTAACATTCTTCCCCTCTTTTTGTGCCTGAAGCACACCTTCCTTGAATTTCTTCACCAAATCGACATCTTCAGTGGGATATGTGACAGGAATGCCTATCGGATGCAAAGGAGTTAACTCCCCAATAGCCTTCACCGTCGCCTCGCACGAATCATAGATAGAGCTGAAATGCACAATGACATCTCCTTCCTCGAATTTTAGGTTCCGTAGCACCGTGTTCACACCAGTAGTAGCGTTCGGCACGAACACGACTTCATTGGGGTCAACTCCTAAGAGTGGCGCTACAGCTTTTCGGGAAGCGTCGAGGAGGCCGGGTAGCTTGTAGATGATGAAGACGTCGGGCCGTTCTGAGACGGATCGTTGTGCCGCGATATGTTTTTCTTCAATGGCCCGGGGAGTAGTACCAAAAGAACCGTGATTCAGGGGTGTGAAGGTTGGTGAGAAGGAGAAGTGGGATTTACGCATGGAGGTGCCGAATGGTGGGGGTTGAACCATCTTGTGCTCTTTTTGGCACTTGAGGCTCTCGGATTTTTAGCCTTGGTGCTAATTATAGCACGTGAGATCAAGACGGATCGATCTTTGTGATGATTAAGATGCTTGAGTCAAAACGACAATGGGATGAGAGACCATTGACCGAGTAAGTTTGCTCTACAAGAGTGGGGTGGTGCAGGATTTAGTCCGAGGCTTAGAAAGTCATTCTAAATATGCAACCAAGTCTAATTAGAAACACCAATTCTATGATTGGTGTCTCCGGAGGCTGCTTGGGGCACGGGCGTTTCTTGCCCCGGAGCATTTAGGGGCTTAAGCGAACCCCTTATATTTACTTTCGCTTCTTAAATAGTAGGTGATTTTCATACGCAGGAGCTAGTAAGCTATTTTATAGTGATTATTTCGAATATGTATCACCTAACGAGCGAAATAGGGAGCATTTAAGGCTTCAAGCTAATGATAATTTTGGGGAGCGTTATGTTTAGAAATATATCTTCAAAGTAAACCAGGTTGACCAGGCCCAACGCTAGACTAGCAGCTCTAAGAATACAGTCCCGATATTTCTATCGGATAGGGCAGTTCTTTCTCAAAAATCGGTCCTACTCACTCATTCCTGGCACTGATGCGGAAACTGAAGAGGGTGACCATCCATGAATTCTTCTTTCTCAAAGTCAACCCATGCGTGGCGAGTAGCGCATCTGTCCAACTGAGCAGCAGAAGCGACACTGTCGGCTAGCGAGAAAGAACCCTGTGAAGGGAATGTGTAGTCAAGACCGAAATGGAATAGAGATCCGGTGCAGCTGACTTGGTCATGAGACAGTAGCTGGGTGTATCCAAAATGCGACTCGGCTTCAGCTGGCCACGCAATTGGGGGTTGCGTCCATTGCTCGGTAACCGATGGCCTAATAATTCTTTCCATGGTGAAAACATCCTCGCCTCCATCCAAAGCGTCGTGGATAGGCCAATGCTCATTCGAGGATAGATGATAAAGGGATCGATCTGTCGGAGAGTTTAGCGGAAAGGGGTGATCCGTATTGTGCAGAGTTTCCGTAATCAAATTTAGACCCGATTTCCACGAAGATGTAGCATGTTGATCTTCAAAAACCGACATGGAGATGGAGGCCACTGGTTCATTCATATACTGAGCAAGACTCGCAGTCTCATACATATGTCCTGACGACAAAGGCTGGCGGTCTGTACTTTGAAGTAAAGGCCCAAGAATCTCTGCTCTAGGCGGCCGAGTTGCGGAAGGGTTTGATGTTTGAACCAAAGGTTGGTACAGCTCGGAGGTAGGACTATGGCGACTTGATGTGTACCCGACGGCAGGACTACGTTGACTTGACGTAAAGATAGACGTCAAACTGGCGTCTGATTCCAGGCCGAAAGGGCGAACGGTATGCCGACACTACATGGATTAGAGGTTATGCAGTCAATGATGAGCCACGACGGGACTTACTTTCGTCTTCTTACGTCGACATGCCTCACAAGCTCCAACTTTCCTGACAGCAGCAACATCCAATCTTTCCTGTGCTGAGAATCGTCTGCGAGTGTGGCCATTTTGACGCCGGAACGGTCTTCTTCGGCGACTAGAACGGCGTTCTTGAGTAGGAGCTCCTGCTCCTTCCCCGCTGCTGGTCCCATCTTTCGGTCCTTTGGCGGCTACAGAGGAGGTAAGAATGTCTTGCTGGATGTTGTTTCTAGACGTATTTGCCGGATCAACTGTTGTCGAACTTGGCGGGTGCCGTGGTATGGATCGGTCACAGTGCACTCGGATCATGTTGATGACAGCGGGCTATGCTAAATCGGGTGTACTGCGGAGATAGCTCCCAGCATACAGCAAGAGTGAAGAGTGTGCAGAGTGCAGGTCGAGAAGAGTGATGGTCGATGGGTCATGAACGGATAGAGAGATGCAAAGTAGTGATCCTTACCAAAAAACCCCCCCCAAATGAGAAGGGCCGGCTACTTACTTATCTCTTTTGGAGCTCCTTTCAAGCAATATACTCACCGTACGGATGTGCCTTCAAATTTCAACGCTGGCATACACACACGGTCTCTGGGAGAATATACGCAGTCCCTCTCGCTTGCGTTCCCCAAGCGAATGCCGCACAGACCATTACGGCAGTGCCAGAGTGCGTAAGAATGAAACCCCAGTAAATGGGTAAGGTTATGGAAAGCCAGCCGAACACCAGGAGAGCCGCCTCCCTTGGGGTATTGGTGCACCAGGTATTCGGTCGGAGTAGCCACCATCCAGTGAGTGCCACTTGCTCGTTTCAATAAAAAAATACACTCACTGTTTGGCTCGCCTTGGGCCCTTTGGCCAATCGTGCTTGTGAACCCTGGCTTGTCCGTGCCCATTAGCGTGCGTAAAAATGCAAACATTGGGTCGTGTGAAGCGCCTCACCTCTGGCCCCTGGCTACACCGACAGTCTGTCGCGGTGTGATACACAACCAATGCAAGTCATCGAGACTGGCATAGCCACAGCCTCGCGGAAGGGCTGAATCTCGACTAGCGCTTTACGGGTCACCTTGTCTCCCTGATTTCCAGCACTTCCGAACTTCGACCCTCACACTCTTCTGTATTCTGTATTCTGTATTCATTCGAGTACTTATACTTACTCGGCACTTATTGACTTGTGGGAGCTTGCGGCTTTTGCTTGCCCAGCTGCTCCTTTATTTATTCACCTCAAGTGTACAGCCTTGTCCTATCGAAAAGGATGGCACCCACGAGGCCCCTCTCTACAACAAGCAGATCTCCACGGTCGACGAACGGTAGCCCAAGCAACAATTCCGTCGCATCATCTGGCGTGTCCAAGGCTGGTCGACATAAGAATCAGTGGACTACCGAGCGGAGGAGAAAGGCGGTCAGGCTGTACTTTTTTACGACCATATCCCAAGTCGAGATTGGCGATGTTCTCGGGAATGGTTACTGGTACGTGCGCTTTTTCAATGCGCCGCGCAATCTGACAGGAAGTAGCAAGAGCGACAATGAACGTCGCATCCGAGAGCTGTTCCTTAGGGGCGAAGTTCCTTCGAGATCGAGATGGTGTAAGCGCAACGCCACCGGCCACCAAAATTCAATTGCACAATGGGAGTTATTTAAGAAATACAAGGTCCAGCCGTGGAGGAGGTCGCGATATCCCACAAGACACAACCAACCGACCACTCCGCGCACAGCTGAAGCGAACGAGGATGATGCCTCAATGGTTTCTACACGGCCGCAAGATCATCTTGTCTGGCGGAAACAACCGGATGAAGATGTCATAAATCGCGTAGACCAGCTTGGAAGTAAATACCTACCTGAACATCTGAGATCCATCACCAGTGTCTACTGTCATTCTACGGCGAGTACAGTGAGATCTTCCTGGGCCTCTCTAACGTCTACCTTTCGATCTAGTGAGACTTCTTCTATCTGTAGACGAAGTTTCATGCATGAGAGCGAAAGAACAAGCCCAGGAGTCAAACCTCGAGCCCCTTTGCTGAAACGAATTTCATTTCTCTCAAAGTTCCCGTCAGTTCTTACACAAGAAGAACAATGGGGTTGGGACATCTTAATTGACGACAATCAATTCGAGCTTGACGACAATGACGCGGAAGACGTTGAAGAGGACCAAGCTGCTGCTAGGCGAGGATTACTTCGGACCGCGGCTGAGAAGAGGAAGCTGAAGAGTCCTCCTACTTCAAGTCGTTCGTTTTTGAAGCTGGAGCACCGGCCTTGTGGAGACCAGCACTTGCGTGGTAACACAATATTGAACTCTGGAGTGGCTGACGATGATCGCTGTAGAACTTGCGGTTGCACGACGTTTCAGGAAATGGCAAGTCAGGAAGACATGGCGGAACAACGATGTGCTAGTCTTGACTTGAAACAGAGAGACTTCTACGACAACACTTTATTGTTCTACTACATTACCAGCAAATTTTTCACAGTCAAGGGCTTGAAGACATTAGTTGCCAACGGTGCCGATATTACAGTACAGAATTCTTCTGGTGCAAGTTTCATGCACACCTTTGTTTTGTATTCGAACCACATAATTCCAGAACAAGTCGTCGCTTGCAACCCAATTGATCTCTTGGAATTCCTTGCCGCCAAAGACTTCCCATTTGGTCATCGGAACGAGCATGGTCAAACAGTCGCTCACTTGCTGTTTGAGCAAATTTGCCTATGCCCAGGATTTGCGCCATGTGTTCATCAATTGGATCGTATAGTCACTGCTCTGAACACGGACATAGACGCACTGGACAATCAAGGTCGCTGTATTGGTCAATATCTTGATTTTATGGACCGCTCGTCTTGGACCGACAAATCCCAGGAGCATTACGAAGCTCTGATTACCAAAATGTCGCGGGCCAGCTCTCTCAACTCGGGCAATCTCATGCTAGACTTCAAGAAACTCTGCTCGTCAGCTCAAAGCAGAGGTCAATCTTGGTCTGATGTTGTGGAAACATTGGGCCACTCGTACCTAATTGACGCCAAAGGTGATTCGCCGCTGATAGCGATGCTGAAGTGTGGGACGAGTCCCGTGACAATAAGGAACGCTATAGATGCACCGAGAAGCTTCTGCAGCTGGGCACTGGAATCGATCTGAAGGATCGTCACGGCAATACTGCATTAGTGATAGCAGCTCGTCGAGGGTTTCGTGCGACCGTGGAACAACTCTTAGAGTCTGGCGCCAACCCGAACACAGTCAACTACTCGGATCGGTCAATCCTGTTCATGACCAAGGGGTGGCTAAAGATGGCGAAGAGGGTGAGAGATGATCAGCGGTACGTCAGGATCGCAAGCTGTATTCCTGTGCTCCAACAGTCTCAGGCTGTCTTTGAGCCATCGGTTCACCAACAGCGGCTTTCGGCAAAGACGAGAGCGAAGCTTGCTGCTGGCCAGCTCCGGTCAGGTCCAATTTTGGCGTCCTCGATATTTTAATGATGAGTAATGTTCGGAAGGATGTACGTAGAGTTGATGATTTGAATTTTGGGTGTTCTGTCTTTGCACGCTTTTTTTCAGTTTGGAAGTCCGGTGAAATTGCGGCGTGATGATTCGGCGTTACTTGTGAATCTCTTCCGGAAACTTGCACTTATAAACAATATACCCCATAGGGAAAGCGGTGCAAACCGAATGTCCATTTCTTCTGCGAGTCACTGCGACCACAAGCGGAACGAAGGGTGATTGTAACAGATTATAATATTTTAGATTCGAAGTACTATAATTGAGAGTATGTATTTTGAAACACTACGCCTCGAAGGGACTGTGGCTAAAGCACTGCTTCCGTGATTGCAGGACGGTATAAGTTTTGATCGATGGCACTCAACACCTTGGAGTAAGGTAATAACTCACTCGCAAAGGATTCGACATCTTCATCGATGTCTTTAGTTTGATTTACCCACGTGTATATCTGTTTCGATAGCCGGATGCAGACGAGCGATACCTATAGACTCAGGATTACTTTTGCTTTCGCTGATTCCGTTTTAGTCTCTAGACGTGAGCAGCAGCCGCTTTAACCTAAGCTGAGGGTGAGCAGACCTGAGCTTACCCTGAACACGGCCTGAGTAGCCTGAGCATAACCTGAGCAAAGCCTGAGGATGTTGAGCTGAGGGTGGACATGCCTGAGCAAATCCTGAGCCGAGCCTGAGCATCTTGCGAACTCCCTGAGTCAGCCAGCCCATCATAATACGGGTCCCATTTTAGGTACCCTGTGTTCCCCGGCTACACTTTCCCTAGCCGATATTTCTGGAACCTATTCTGCTCCCTTTACCAAGGGTTCCTCCGTTGGAGATCACTTGCTTTACCTGCCTATGTGCAGTTGCCTCAAACCGACATATCTACAGCGAAGCAAAGCTATTATTTACTCCCACCTGAGTTTACACATCTGTGATGCACTCGCCTTCTTTGCATTCCTTTCGCGACCGCCGAAGTCACTTCTTAGACCATCCTTGATTCACTCGCTATTACTCTGCCTGAAAATGAAGATCAAAACCGATCTCCAAGACAGTTTTGCGTTCGCTCGTGGAGAGCCTCATGGATGGGAAACAGACCACCGAGGCTGTCGGTTCAAACAATGTCCGGACTATCAATTTGTTAATGACCTCCCGCGAAAATTATCAGATCAGCTTCCTGCCGTACGTGAACTACAGTTGAAGATAAACTCCATATGTAAGCGAGAACAGGGCAATATGAGGCCGGTGATCGGGAAGTTTGCAGACGGGCGATCAAGGCTAGGGCAGTTGCATTGACCGAAAAATCCAGGCCCGCTGGTCTATGGGGGTGAAGGTGGGAAGAATAGAGGAGTTTTATTAACAGGGGTCGATGCGGAGCTTGGGAGGGATTGCGGACTCTGTGGATATGCGGTTCTATACTGTCGGTTGCGTCCCGAAGTCACGTAAATCATAGGATGAGTCAGATTTGAGGGTATTGATGATTTAGATTCTGATGTCTCAAGAACTAAGAGAGGCCGAACAAAGAGATGCCTTTATATGCTGTCGATCGGAGCTAGTCTCAAGAGGGAGAACATGGGGGAGCCACACACGTGATATGATACCAACTGACATATACGGAGAGGGTCGAACATAACCCCAAGAATGACTGTCCGCACACATGCGATAGATGTTGGTGTATTGGAAGGAGTATTAATCGAGAGAGTTTACAAGGGAGTGGCATTTCGAGGTTGATCGAGGAAAGGATAATGGGTGAGATACCATGAGAAGATAACGTGCTTTTTTCTCTCCATCTTGTCTAGCTGTCAATTTCTTGTCGCTAGGACTCTGGTATTTTTTGGCCTTCAAAACTGGCCAGTCTTCCATCCTATATAGTTTAGTGAGGAGTGAGGAAGGTAATCCCCCTCCTGCTGGGAGCCTATACTTTAGAAAATTATCGTCCATCTTTTAGGTTTTATTCACAAAAAAGATATTTCAAACATTTTAAGCTACCTATAATAAAACGGACAAAATTGAGGTAGATTTCTACAACCCACATAAGACGATACTCTGTGTTCGCGAACGGGACGTGTGAGGTACTAATTAGATGAAAACCTTCAAAATGACCATGGCCCTTATGCTCCAATATGACCACCCTCCAACTCAGACACTACGAGCGGAGCGCTCCTTGAGACAGAGCCTTGACCGTCCAATTCTGGTTTTGAACCAATTTCTTGTTGACTCGGCTGGCTGACCCTTGAATCTCTATTAATAGTATTCAACCTGCGCATGATCGACCTGTATAGAAAGAACCCGAAAAGCGCGAGTATGAAAGCACCTCCGAGAAAAGCACCAATGGCAATTCCTGCAATTGCACCTGCGGACAGAGATGTGTTCGAAGCTTTCGAGATGCTCGTCATGGCTACGGTTGAGGCGGTATACGAAGTAGAGGCCGAAATTGGAGCAATGCTTGTCTGTGTAGTCGAGGTGCTAGCTAGAGTAGAGGACAAAAAGGAAGCAGAACCTGTCTGTGTAGCCGGCATCCTGATCTGGATCGGCAACGCGAGTACGAAAATCGCAGTAGGATAGATCGGGTTGATAGTTGTCCCGATGGCGGTCGTTTTCTGGTCGAATACGTTGTCTACATCGAAATATGTCGTAATGCTAAAGGTCATTGGGCTCTGGCAAAAGAGAAAGTAGGGTAGCTTTGTCCCCTGCGGTATATTCTGGGGACAGTCATAATTCGTTGGGCAGCAGAAGGCTATTGTTTCTGTGGGGTTGGAGAGTAAGGTCGTTGGCGAGGGTGGAGGAGGGCAGTTGCGATATTGGGAAGGACAGACGCCAGGGGAATAGTAGCTCGTCATATAAGCATATGATTCGGTATAGACATTGCCGGACGGACAGCAACTACTCGCGGCGCATCCTTGAGTGAGATAGAAGAATATATCGTCGTAGAGTGAAGTGTGGAATAACCATAAGCTTTGTAGGCAGTCCGATGGGAATGAAGTCGGGCCCAAAGACCCGAGATTCGTGTAGCCTGTCGTAAACGTGACCGTCGACATCTTCAAAAAAAAAAAAAGGCAAAGATTGTTCCAAAAAGCGAAATGGAGTGTTTTTTGATCTAAAATGACAGTCGAGTTTGCGAAAAGAGGTGGATGCAGGCCAGTTTTTGTTTTTCGACATCACCTCAAGCGGATCAGCCACAATATTGATTAATGTGGAGCAAGCTGCGGAGCTGAATTTCTATACGTCAAATCTTCGAACTGAGCATATCTTAGCTCAGAGTGACCGAATCCTTATCATCCTATAAGCAAGTTGTAACTCGAGAACCTGACATCTGTTGGCTAATATCCCCGCTTCCAAGCGGAGACACCTCCGGGTCGACCAGAATAGTCCTCTATGCCAAACCAAGAGCTTTAGGTAGATTCTTAATAGCTTGAAGGCAATGGGCGGTGTTGCATTAAATTCTGTGGATTGGTTATAGTATATTAAGTTGATTAGGACGTGTCACGTGACCGGATCACATGACCTGAGATTCGCTCTTTCTCCGAGCTTCGGCTCGTTCCACGCTCTTCGGACTTATTTTATACAACCATACAACCTATAAAACTGCCTTCACTGCTCTTGTGCAACAGTATAGATAAAGCACTAGGTATATTTAGTAAGTATCACTCTGGGATCCTAGGAACTTGTTTGGGCTCTTTTAGTATCGTCGTCAAAACTCAATAAAAATGATACGAGAACGCTGGGTCAAATCAAGTATAATGGGCTAAAAAGCGAGAATTCAAAACACGTGACGATATAATAAATCTTGTTCAGGATACTCGGGCTGCTCAGGTGAGTTGCTCAGGTTGTTTCATCCAGCTCAGGCGAGCTGGCTGAGCCGAGGGGGATTAACGCCTGAGCAAAAGCGGCAAGCTCACTAACCGAATACGAAGTATAAGAGAGAAGAATTGATTCATGATACCTTCGTATTCTGCCGGAAGCAGATGCAATCGATAGAGGATCCATCTCTCCGTCTCAATAGATCTCGCTCCCTGGGATTCGGGTATGAGCTTGGGGGCTAGCGCTGAAGATGGCAAGATAGAGAAACTGAGGCTTTGAGATTGAGATCCTTTACTGTTGTGTGAAATAGGTGTATCGAGAGCAAAGAGTGGCAATATCCTCCTATTCGACAAGAAGCAAGCCACACGACATGGGCAACTCGTCAGGCAGATGTAGGGGATGAGTTGATGAGACCTTGTTGAATAAAGTACCAACGCCTAAACAGAGTGGAGCCCATGATCAAGATGTCTTTAGAAAATGATCAGCCGTGAGTCGGTTTATCCTCTACGAAGTAGTCTTGCCTCACGTGACTTTGCCCCTATTGGGATGCTGACTGTAAGCGACGCGCTAATCGGGGACGTCGATCATCAAATTGCGCAGACTTGCATCCTCAACAATCACTGCGTCAAAAACATGAACCTGCTGGAACCCTTCCCCCTTGGCTTTGCAGCGACTACACTGCATTCTTATACACAGGTATCACAGGGAATATACAAGATTTCAGCTCAGAGGTTCAGCCAAACACCACGGATTCAGGATTAAGCATATATCTGCCTGCAATATATTCAGGCGATTTGACACGATCGCTCTGAATGCACGATGACCAGCTCCGAAGCAACAATGTCGGACGGAACTATTGACATGGACATATCTCATAGTCCTCGCCAAACCAGCACCATAAGGAGCTTCAACGGGTGTTGGACCTGCCGACTCCGCCGCAAGAAATGTGATCAGAAGCATCCTGTGTGCGACGGCTGCGCTGCACTCCATATCACCTGCCACTTCAATCAGGACAGACCAGAGTGGATGGATGGCGGCGTAAAACAGGAAGAGATGGCCGAGCGGGTCAAGCGCGAGGTCAAAGAGAACGCCCATCTTCGGCGTGGGGAGCGTGTGCTCGTTTCCGGGGACCGCCTCTCACTTTCCGAGTCAGATACGAGCAGGTGGACAATGCAACCCCAGAAGCTACGGATGGACCAGCAAAAATCGAGAAGTAGTCTCATCAACGGAATTCCAGACGCCCGCGATAGTGAGATGGAGCTACATCCCGAACCATCCACCATCTTCCATCAACGCGGGGCTGACTGTACGCTCGCTGGTAAAGTCGCTAGCCAAAGCATAGACTTCGGACGGGCCGACACCGTTCACCTGATGATCTATCTTGAGGAATTGTTTCCCTTCCTATTTCCATTCTACCACCCATCTTTCTTCCAAGGCGGCAGATCATGGATTTTGGAAATTATGACAAGCAGCCCGGTTGTACGCCAAGCTCTTCTATGTCAGAGCTCCTATTTCTTCTCTCTTGGAGCCGGAGCGGCAAATCGCGACGCGTGCTGGACGAGGGTGCTCACGGAGACCAGAGACGCCTTTGGGGTGCTAAGACAGGCGCTGCAGATTATCGAAGGCTCGAGCATTACGGAGCACCGGCATGGCGCTGTCCGGATCTTGGCAAGCATCATACAGGTACAGCGTTTTGAGATTACTATCTCGAGCTTTGAAAACTGCCAGGCACATTTGACTGGTGCTCTGGCTCTTTTCAAACAGCTCCTCGATACCTCTGACGCTGCCGAACCACCTTGCCCCAGTTCACGCTTTGAAGCCGTCATAAGCAAGTTGGGACCATCGCCAATCCCTTTATCTGCACCAAATTTGCAGATCCCAAGTGCTGAACAGGCAGCTTTTCGTTTCTCGTCCGCCCTGTTGATATTGGATGACATTATTGCAAGCACGGTACTTCAGGAGGAACCTAGACTCTACGAGTACCACCGCAGCTTTCTCGAGTATGACGATGGCACTGGTCCGGTTATTAATCTCGAGGCTGTTGTCGGATGTCAAAATTGGGTGTGGCTACTAATCGGGGAGATTGCCGTGCTCGACGCATGGAAGAAGCGATGCCAGAGAGCTGCAAATCTCGATGTCATGGAGCTGGTCCGTCTTGCTTCAGCCATCAAGTCTTCCTTAGAAGCTCGTCTTGCCCAACTCGAAGCCGATCCAGCCATTGTCCCGAGAAAGAATTACGGATTGTTGGATGTCCTCACACCAGAGTATCGTTGGCAATCACAGTTACCCGACAGTCAAAGCTCGTTTGTTACTCGTGTCTGGGCACATGCAGCGGCCCTCTACTTATTTGTCGTTGTGTCCGGATGGCAACCCGCTAGTGTCGACGTGCGTTATCACGTTGCTCGAATTATCGAGTTGCTGACTGTACAAATATCGCCGCCGGCGTTACTGCGCACCATGGTGTGGCCGTTCTGTGTGGCGGGCTGTCTAGCGGAGCCGGCACAGGAAGCTTGTCTGCGTGGAATGGTCGAGGTACTACAACCTCCAAGCGTTTTCGGCACAGTACGCAAGGCACTTGAGATTATGGAGAATGTATGGCGTAACAGGGACTCAGGAGAAACTGCATACCAAGACCTTGCCACTTGTTTCGGGAGCCAAGGTGATCTGGTGTTGCTTGTTTAGAAGGTTACAATGAGAAAGATGTCTTCCAAATGATGGTACGTATTTCAGTTCCATGAAATTGATTTGAATAGCTAAGATTGGAGTTCCTCCAGACTCCCCTCCATATTGCATTCGCTACTTGAATTGCACAAATCCCTTGTCCTTCACGAACGTTGCTTGCCATGGCACGTTGGCCTCATGATTAGCCAGCTGAGCATAGAATTCGCCATGTGCTGGTCCATCGAGCGCCATCCCCTTGAGGCCCCCATCTCCAGTGCGCTCATCAGCATAAAAGAACCTAGTCACCATCGCATGTCAGAAACAGATTACTCTGTACCGAAATTACTGGAAGTACTCACCGATATCCCTTGGCCGAATAAGTTGCATCGGCAACACCAATCCAGAATGCGGAAGCAGACTTGCCCATACCCAGGTCCAAGAACATTGGCACAGGCACGATGGCGGCGTTCAACATGTTTCCAGTGTAGATGAATGTCTTCTTGATGTCCTTGGGTAGCGTCTCCCACCCGATGAGAGCTTGCTGCGCTGCGACGTACGCGCTAACAGTGTTCACAGTCAAGTCTGATGCGACACTCTCTGCTGAAACCGACAGAGCAGAGTCGTTGTCTGAAGGGGGCGTGAGTGCCGCTGCGTTGTAGACAACCACGCTCGGAGCGGTGTGGAACTCGGTCTTCACTGCCTGGAACAATGCTGGGATCGAGTCCGGCTTGGTGAAGTCTGCTTTGAGGGAGAGGAACCCTTTGTCGGTCTTGCTGCCGCTGCCGCTCCGAGAAGCAAGAGCGACCTGGTAGCCGATGCTGGCGAATTTCTCTGCAACGGAGGCACCGACTCTGGGCCCTGCTCCGAGGATGAGTACAACAGATTTGGCTGCCATTCTGTTTCTGTGGTTGGTGATGAAGATAGATCTTGAGATGTTTGAGTTGCAAATTGGATTGGATATGGGATGGATAGATGGAGGTATCTTGGAGCGAGCTGCCCTCCTTTTATACCAACCAGAGTCAACATTCTTTTACAACATTTTGGGTCCAATACGCCTCCTCTTTGAGGATTTGAAATCACACCCCTGATTCACACCCCTCTCGAGCTGCACGCTCGGAGAACGGACAATAGCAACAGCACATTCATCAATATACAATACGAAACTTAGTCAGTTCTGATGTATGGAATGATGTGTGGCCCCACTAGCGGCGCGCGCGGTGGTGCGCCAAGCCCAAAGGGTCAGAGAGGAGTTGGTGGAGTATCACGCAGATTTACATAAGCCGCGCGGGGTGGGTCTTGGTGCTGGTTCTAAGAGCACTGTGATTGGATATGGCGACTTCCAGCCACAAAATATATTCGTCTGCTGAGAAATCGGTTCAGCATGAAACTAGACTCCCGCGCGCGCGAGAGTTCCCCGCTGCAATTGCGTCTTGCACACTCGTAGACCGTAATTTGCGCCGCATCCTGTCTCGCTTTCCTTTGTCTCATCTGCCGTGTATTTGGGAACGGTTCCTCAGCTAGCTACTAGGGATTCTTTCCACTTGATGATTCTGTTATTCCCAGCCACTGATTGATTCTCTTCCCTTCAAAATACAAAAACATTGAACAACATCTGCTCACTGCGTGTTATGCCCTTTTCACTGCCGGCCAAATCTTCAATTATAAGTTCAAGATACACATACATCCTCGTTCTCCTCGCGAGCTTGTCCATCGCACTTGCCTACAGCAGGGTCCAGTTGTACAAGAACAGCATTTTAGAGATCACCATCGCGCATTCAACAGCCACCATGTCCACACCCTCACATCTCAAAAGTCTTTCACGGACCCCAGTCTACTTCCTCAGTATCGGCGGGCCCAACTTCATGGAAAACACGAACCACCCCGCCTACGCGAAAATGGCAGAGGTCGGCAGGGAAATCACGACAAAAGTCAAACCCAAAGCCATAGTTGTGTTCTCTGCCCACTGGCAAGATGGTCCAAATACGATTAAGATCAATACTGCTGAGCAAACGGACATTATCTATGACTTCTATGGCTTTCCACCGCATTACTACGAATATGAATTTCCCAACAAAGGCAGCCCCGAGGTTGCTGAGAAAGTCATCGAGAAGCTTGAGGGTGCTGGTATTGAAGTTGAGAGAGTGAAGCGAGGTCTCGATCACGGTGTCTGGGCAGGCTTTATCGTTGGTACGCTATTGTTCCCGCACATCTGAAACCACCTCGAAATCTTGTAACTAACACACTACCTGCCAGCTTTCGATCCAAAGAAAAATCCGCTGAATGTACCGATTGTGCAAGTGTCTCTTTACAATAATGAGGACACGGATCAGCATTACCGCATGGGGCAAGCGCTGCAAAGTCTACGTGACGAAGGCATTCTCATCGTCGGCGCAGGGATGACTGTTCACAATCTTCGAGATTTCCGTGCTACAAGAGGAACTGGGAGTACCATGCCGTAAGCAAAATTTATCCCTTCTTTCGGAGGAATCAGCCAGATTCATTCTTGCTAATCAAAGTTGTTTAGCTACGCCTTCAGCTTCGATGAGGCATTGAAAGAGGCTGCAACCTCGAAGCCAGAGGAGCGGCAGGCGAAGATGTTGGCGTTGATGAAGCGTGGTGATGCTAGGCAGGCGCATCCGACGTTGGATCATATTCTGCCCATGCATGTTGCGGCGGGTGCTGCTGGTGCGGATCTTGGTAAGTTGTTGTGGACTCTGCCGGAAGGGACTTTGGGTTGGGGGCAGTATCGGTTTGGTGAAGTTGTAACCTCGTAAGGCATGGTTAAAGTTGTGCAGTTTGATTTGTAAATCACTGCTGTGAGTTTGAAAGGATCAATTCTGAAATTGTCTGCTGTCTCTCGATGACTGTCTCTTGCAATGAAGGCTTGAGACACTGTCCGTGTTTCTGTCTTCCCTTATATAGGGTTCATCGAAGGGACTCCCCTAAGAAAGGTCGTCCAGACTTCGTTACTACCAAAATAAACTCAACAAAGGTGTTCGGCAGTTGGCCGAAAACGACACCCCAGGTAGTCCGTTGCGGCTCCCTTGGATTACTTTCACGGATGCCCCCGGACCTTATTTCATTGAGATTTGGAGGCCAGAGTTCAAATGTTTCAGAACACTCGCGAATAATCGAGCCTCGGCTAATCAATAATGGCAAAAACATACAAGAGCGCCATGTCATGGCTACTTCCCTCGCTTGGCTTTGAAAGTAAGGCAAAGATCCACGTCTTCTATATCGACTGCGAGTCAAAGAATGCTTTAAGCAAGAGAGATTGGCAAGGAATGATTATAGACAAAGACCTCCACGGGTCTCTGAATGCTCTTTACACTAGGGTTAGATATACATATAAGCACACGCCGTTAATGAGCAGAGCTTTTTAGGTTTGGTGCTGCAATAGAACGCCCAAGCTTGGCGATGCCCGTGGTTCCTATCCCCGGCCTTTTGGTGGCAGATTTGGGCTCTTGAGGGCATGCTACGCGCAATTGAGTAGCAGCGAAGACTCATCTCCCCTGGTACTGGTGGTATGCCCCGGCATCTGGGTAATGCACGCGTAGTCAGGCATGGACGGAGGAAAGGCATGAATGGTTCCGTCGGTCAGCCTCTCTATTGCCAATCCAAGCACTAGCCGCTGCCTTTACACCCGCCTCAAGTGCTTGATTCTAGATTCAGATGCCCCGCTATCGCCATCGTCGTTCTGGAGTCTCTTTCGCGCTGGTCCTTTTTCCCCGGCGGCCCCCATCTCAGAAGCGATCAGCCGCGACAGAGGTGCGGCAATGTGGGCGGGACAGCCTTGCGCTATCGCTGACCCCAGCTCTCTCAGGTCTTCTTCTCTGCCAGAGCAGTGCAGGATAACCTTCTCCGCGACGGACGAGACGAATGCGGCTCTCTGCGGATCCGCCGCTAATCTCGCCAGAAGCCCTTTGAGTTCGGTACAGAACGACGCCAGCACCGACTCCTCTGGCCGCCGTCTCGCAAGGTTCCCAAACGCTGCCTCGGCCCCCGAGCCTGCTGTGCCGGCGAGGTTGGGGACACCAGGGACGCCGAGGCTTGCGCCCGCCCGTAAGAAGGCGTCCAAGGTCCCAAGGTAGCCCTCGAAACACTCCTCGCCGAGGAACTTGGACAGAGAGATGTCCAGGAAGTGCGAGAAGACGGTGCGCGCGCCCACGCGATCCAGGAGAGGCATGTTGGGGTCGGCGCCGTGGGACATCAAGCGGCTGAAGGTGGCGTCCTTCAGGGACGCGTTCCACCGCAGGGCCGGGAACATCAAGGGCCCCGACAGCATGTTGAAGACGGACATGGTGCTCCGCGCAAAGAGCACCCATGGCGATGCCGTATCGCATGTGCCCGGAGGACCGGGCTGCCGCGGGAGCACATTGGGATCCTCGCCGCGCCGGAGGAGAATATCAAGAACCCCTGGCACGGGCGCGGGACTCTCACCACTACTGCGGCACATGGGCGTGAGCGCGGCGAACAGCGGCGACTCGTCGAACACGTCGAAGAAGTCTGGCTGCTCGCGAATCTTCTTGGCGAGATAGGGCGTCACGTCGTGCCTAAGCAGCTCCTCGCGGAAGAGCAGTCTCGCGTCGCAACCTCGAGAATTGACCCCCCTAATGGTGACGTAGCCGAGACGCACCATGGCTTCGATGGCGGCCTCGTACTCGCCCAGCAGCTCCTCTGCTTGCCGGTGCTGGCGAGAGCCGGGCTGGTCTGTCTGTTTCAGCGCTTCCGAGGCGTATATAAGGGCTTGGTTCAGATGAGCGATGAACGGGCCGGTGTTCAGCCCCCGTCCCTGCCTTATGACGCCTGCGACAAGAGGGTGGTCCTGGCGTGTGGTTTTGAGGAAGCCAAGATATGCGGCGGCGATGGAGATGAAGCCGTTGTAGTCCGCCGGGAGCTTGCTGCGGAGGTACTCGCCTGTATCTTTGGTCAAGACGAAGTCCTTCACGGTTCTATGGAGAAACTCGACCCGGTCGTATACGACCCTAAGCAGACCCTTCGTCTTCTCGTTGATGCTACAAATGGTCTGATCTCTGCGCATGACAATTCCCTCGGGCGGTCCTGGTCCTGCCGGACCGTGAGACGTAGGACCATGGGCCTCAAATTCTTTCTCCAGCTGCCAGTACAGGTCGACGTGGAGAGGCTCGAGCGCGTGGACTGCGGCCTGTAGGATGCCCGCCATCTTGGGGTGGTCGGCCGGGTTCACGTTTTCCAGCATGTGTTGAAACAGCTGGTCTAGATCCGACGGTAGTTGGTTAAAACGTCTATTCAGGTCTCTAATTCTCTCGCCGTTGGAGAGGTTCTCCCGCAACGACCGCGTCACTAAGAAAGCCCAAAGAAACACGCCGTCGGCCTGGGCCACGATCCGATCCACCAGTTCGGCCTTCTCTAAGGTGACCTCCTCGGACACCTCAGCAGTCCATCGGGAGTGGGCCTGTAGCTGGTCATTCACAAATTTCCGAATATCGTTCCGCGTCAGCTCGTGAATATCTAGGCTCTCCTGGCTGTCGTCGCCGAAGCTCTTCTCAAACACAGGCCACCGACGGCTGGACAGACATATCTTGATATAGGGAGAGATAGCCATGTCACAAAGAACCTTACAGAGTTCGGCGTGATTGCTATCGTACTCGTCGAGTCCGTCGATGAAGAAGCACATCCTCAGCGACACGTGCTCACCAACTGTTGCCAGGGCTCGCAACGCGGCAGCGAGCTCAAAAATAGACCATGGCTCTGCGGCAGTCTGCCACCGTCCGGCCTTGGCGGCTGCCCAGCGGTTGGGGCTAACTAGGGAGACAACGTACGGGTGTCCGCGAAGGAGGTCGAAGAGCAGAGATTGGAGAAGCCCCTGCCAAGATTTCTGGATTGGCGTGCCTGCGATCCAGAAGAAGTGCGCCGCAACAGCTAGCGTGTCGGACGAGCCTGCCCAGCCCGCTAGCAGCTCTCTCGTCCGGGGATGTTTGGCGATGAATTTCATGAAGGTGGATTTCCCGGACCCTGGCTTGCCTGAGATCCAGAAAGTGCCGCTCCCAGAGAGGAACCAATCCGAGAGCCGTGAGTCGAAGGCCCACTGGAAGGTATCCTGGTGTGCCTGTGGGATAGAATCGAGGCGGACAGGCCGGCTGGTGTAATTCAGGCTCGAAACAATTGTATCGGCGAGCAAGGCGTCTTCTGACTTGGTTAAGTTGGCCAGCCGGACTCTGAATAGTTTGACGTCGGCTTCCATTAAAGGGGCCAAGTACCTTGCGTCTGGGTTCACCGACCGCTTTTGGGCTTCTAGTCTCAGATCCTCTAGGTCGCGAGACAGGGCATCGACTCTAGACTCGTGCTCTGGTCTGGCGTACCGCCCCTCACTCTCCAACGATTCCACAGTTTGGCTTAGTTCGGATATCCGAGAGCTAACGTGTGGTGTCAGAATTCTTTAATTTAAAGCATAAAAATAATCTGAAAGAAAAAGAAAAGGTAAGAAAAAAAGAAGGGAAGGAAAAACCTGCTTGGGAGCTAGGTATTTGCACCACCCACCTGAGAATAGAGCTGACCTGATGCGTCACGTCGCGGGAAAGTCGCTCTAGTTTCTCTATGTCGAGTATACCCGTGAGTCTAGATCTCAACCGGGCTCTTGTGTCTGTTCCCCATGGCTGCGATCTTGGCTCGTCGGGTGACCGCCTCAGTATACTCTCGATATCCTCCAGTAGCGCCGCGGACGCATCTCGAGAAGAGATAAGTGCTTGCAGCGCTGGCGCATTGCTTAACGGTCGGAATGCACTCGCGGATGGCTGCTGCGGCACAGAAGGGATTTGAGTCTGGGATAGCGCAATTCTCAATTTCTCGAGGGTTTCCCAAATGGTGTGCTCATCTTTGCCATCCGGCGACAACGGCGGCTGTACTTCAGAGCTCTGGGAAGTTGAGAGCAGCTCCGTAATAAATTCCGTGATGGCGAGGATGCACGCAGCGGTGTCGAGCGCTGAGATGGCGTCCATAGCTGGCTATGTTGTCTGGAGCTGGAATCTGCCTCCCAACAATCTGGCTCTGGTAATGATTTATCTTGGGAGCGGGGCTCAAAGCGAAGTCAGACAATCACCAGGGCTGTCCCGCACAGACACAAGAATACGCACAGACACAAGGTACCGCACAGACACAAGCCGCACAGACACAATCCGCACAGACACAAGGCGCCGCACAGACGCATCCCCCCGCACAGACACATAAAGAGTACCGTGCCAACTGTTGGACGACGAAACGCCGTAGGACATCCTTCGCTCTAACCATAACTCTATCTATCTATCTATCGTCCCCCCTCTGCCTGCCCTCCCGCTTAACAAGCCGGTTTCCCCTTTTTCAATCACCCTCATCAACAGAAAATGTTCCCAGAGTCTTCCTACTACTGGATACCAGGCCTTTTAGTTCTTGTCAGTCCACTTCTTTTCCGGCTACTCTCATCCAGCAAGAAGACTCAGGAGCTCATCGACACAGACACGACGTCGCCAACCACAACACACACGGTAGTGATCCTCGGCGCCGGTTTGGCGGGCGTCCCGCTCGCCCACCACTTGCTAAAGCACACGCCAGCGTCGGTGGGCTTGCGTGTGGTGCTGGTTAGTCCCAACGATGAGCTGCTGTGGACATATGCCACGGTCCGCGCTATTCTGCCCGACATGTTCGGCAACGAGAAGATCTTCCTCCCCCTCGGGCCGGGCTTCGCCAAGTACGGGGTCTTCAAGTTCGAGCACGTGGTGGGCATGGCGCAGAGCCTAGACCCTGAGGCAAACCGCGTGGTCGTATCGACGAAAGTCGACCAACAGCAGCGGATCATCGACTACGACACGCTCGTCATCGCCACCGGCTCCTCCTTTAAGGAGGGCATGCCCTTCAAGAACCTGACCGATACGGCGGCCACCAAGGACAAGATCCACAGCCTGCGCAAGAAGATTGCAGCGGCGCGGTCTATCGTCGTTGCCGGTGCCGGCCAGACAGGCGTCGAGGTGGCTGGTGAGCTGGGCCAGGAGTACGGGCTCGAGGGGACTAAGGAGATCACGCTGATAGCTGACGATGCTCTGCCGCTGGGGCCCGACGTGCGCGACGACGTGCGCCGGACGGCGGTCCGCGAGCTGGCCAAGCTAAAGGTCAAGGTTGTGACAAACACACATGTCGTGGGCGCCGCAGTGACGCCGGCAGGCAAGCAGTCCCTGGCGCTGCGGACTAGTGGCAAGAACAAGAATAACAAGACGGACACGGCCACGACGACGCTCGAGACGGACCTCTACATCCCCACCTTTGGCGTGCGGCCTAACACGGCCTTCGTACCGGCGGCCATGCTTGACGCTGACGATCGTGTGAAGGTCGACCGCGACACGCTGCAGGCCACGGGCCACGCTAATGTGTTCGCCCTGGGCGACGCCAGCAACGCCCAGACAGCCAACGGGAAGCATGCCGACGCACAGGTACGTTTCCTGGCGCCTGCCATGCAGTACCGGCTGGCTGGCTGCACCATGCCCACCTATAAGGCCGACGATACCTTTGTGTTCGCCGTCACCCTCGGCCCGTACCGCGGCACCGGCCAGGTCGGCAGCTGGCGCCTGTGGGGGTGGATTATCCGTCTAACTGTTGCCAAGCACATGGGTACCGACTACGCGCCTGAGATAGCAGCGGGGAACAGGACCATGACAGAGACGAAATGGTAGCGACTAGTGCTCCATAGCAGGCTTGGTGTGCAGGTGGGGTGGACCCGTTGTCGGGATCATGAGCTTTGAGCCCGTCAATATCAAAAGCGAGGTTTTGTACAAACTCTTTTAACGACTTGAGGTCTTTGGCAAGGTTCTGTACATATTTTTTCGGTGGCTTGAGGTTACCATCGGTGTTTGTATTAAACTCTGCTTTGGCGTATCTATTTTATTAGGTTTAAGAGCCACCTATAATTAAGAGGGAGTAACTTACTCGTACTAATTATCTACTTGCCTCTTATAAGCTTTTTTGGTCCCATCTTCCATGTGTCTAACTTGTATCCTTCTGGGATCCTTTTTCATGGGTTCTTTTTATAAATCCCGTAGGATCCTTTGGTTTGCCTATCCTTTTTCGAGATAAGTGCTAATAAGGAACGAGACAAGAATAAAAAGTCTATAGAAATAACATTGTGAAAATCTGTAAGCAAGGTCGGGGTAGCGGGTGGGGGAGAAGAATGGTAGGAAAGAACAAAAGAGGGAGGCGCGGAAGGCACACCCCAAGCGTTGTGTAGAAACCTGTTCGTAACATGACTATTCACGTGAAGCGAAGGTGCAAAGCGCGGAGCATAACTACAGGTGCAACCCGTTATAGTAAGCTAGCCTCACTTCCTTCAACAGACCCTTAGGCTGCTAGATAGACGATCAAAGCGTAGGAAACTGTTTTGACTATAGACAAACATAGAAAGAAGCTATTCCCAAATTTCCAGACTTCTTCTCGCATTCTTTGTGTTTCTGTAGTCATTTCTATTACAATAAGCGCCATTAGCGAGCAAAGGTCGAGACTGCAGTCAGTAAAACCTAGCCTGTCAGTTGGATATCACGTGCTTTACCCCTCTTTAGGGCTCGGGCCTCCACTGGCTTCATGTATATATATCCAGTTTGCGTAGCTTCTTAGCTCTTTAATCGATCCTTCCTGAACGGCATCCGGACATAGCCGAAAATAGTCTAGCACTTATCACCCCCACCTTACACCTTATCACGTCCTGAGCCGACAGCTGATTCAACCCTTATCTCCTCTAATTCAGCTTCACCTTGGCGTGCGTTCTGAACAACCTGTTTCTCCAGTCAGGACTACCAATGCCTAGTCTGAATACACGTCGATGTGGACTAGGCAGATAGATGAATCGTTGGTACTGGAACAATAGCCGCCAGGGACCTTGAACTGGGTCATGCTGTGTCCAAGATGAATGACTTGCTAGACTACGTGTCAATGGGGTATCAATCCTTAGTAGATGATCTGACAGTCACCCAGCCGCCAATTGTGGGAAGGTGGGTGATTCGTGTTATTGAACTCCAACCAGGTGCGCATGATGAACCGATCATATGCAAGCTTGAGCACGTCGCTCTTGGTACGCTGAACGGCCACTACGAAGCTCTATCATACGTTTGGGGCGAGCCGACAAAAGACATCCAGATCACCGTCAACGAGCAGCATTTCCATGTTACTAAAAATCTGGACTCAGCCTTACGTCGCCTCCGCTTTAAGCAATCTGAAAGGAGACTCTGGGTAGATGCGATATGTATCAACCAGGAAGATCTGCAGGAACGGAGTGTGCAAGTCCAGCGGATGTGGGCTATCTATGGATTGGCTTCACGCGTGGTCATTGATCTGGGCGAGGAAACAGTGCATAGCAGAATGGGGATGAACTTGGTCAAGAATATGGCTGCCTTAGACATAAGCGACAAGGAAAATGTGCTTGAATTCTTACAGAGCAGCGCCAACTTCCCTCACAGATCGTCATGGAGGGCCGTGCGAGACATCTTCGACCGACCCTGGTGGCGAAGAGTGTGGATTGTGCAGGAGGTGGCTATGGCAACGGATGCTATCGTACTCTGTGGAAGGAGCGATCTCAAATGGGAACTCTTCGAGAACGCGATCGTAATCTTGACTGATCTCTACTTCCACCCAGAGGATTATCCTCGGGACGCTATTGTTGGACTGCATTTCCCAGGATTACATCTAGCCGCGCCATACTCAATCTACACAGCACGTAGACAGCACCGTTCCGCTGAAGGCATGGAGACTACTCTCGCTGCACTCATGATCCACTTTCGATCTGCTGAAACAAGTGATCCTCGTGATCATTTGTACGGGTTACTGAGACTATCGCGGCTCACCGAATCCATTCGACCTGACTATCTGCAAACGCCACAGGAGGTGTACATAGAGATCGTACGAACCTCAGTGACTGGACAAGACGGTCTAGCCATCTTCTCCGCGCTGACATACAGCAGGAATAGTCTGAAGAATCTTCCCTCATGGTGTCCCGACTGGAGCGCCCCAAGTCCGAACAACTTCCCGTTCTTCATGCCAGACTTCCGCTGCACTAGCAACAGAAACGTCAATGCCAACTTCGACGCAGCCACGCTGACACTGCACGGTATCAAACTCGAGGTCTTAGATACTGTGCAGATGTATCGAGTTGAGACTCCTCTCGTCCCAGTAGAAGACCTAATTAGCTTCATACAATCTTTCAGCGGTTCTCACATGAGAATCAAGTCCGAAGCAAAAGCCTTTGTCCGCATAGCCTGTGCGCTCTTCTCCCGCAAACGCTTCTTCGAAGAGTTCGACAAGATTACCAACGTGAGCGAGCGGAGGATTGCGCGTTTGTACGGATCATGGCTCATGCGGCGGATATTGGAGTCTGGCTCGAACCCGCTCATTCACCAGTTCTCGGCTGGCGAGCTGGCTGATAATGTTGGTACAGAGCACAGACTAGTGGCTAATATATCTTATGGTCGTACTATCTTCGCAACGAAGAACGGCGAACTAGGCATTGGTCCATTGGGAGTGGAGCCTGACGATATTGTTGTCGCACTGTTTGGTGGACGGACTCCGTTCGTTCTGAGGCCCATAAAAAATGACCAAGATTGCACTTATCACATCATTGGGGACTGGTAAGTTCATATTCATCTTCAGAGAGTTTTAAGTCTGGCCGCAATGAACCGAGATCACAGTAAGCATCACTGATACTCACAGCTTTGTCGAAAGATGGATGTCTGGAAGAGCCATCGATGAGCTCAAGCAAGGAAAGCTCGTGGAAGAGAAGTTCATCCTGACCTGACTAATCGCTACTATGCACGCAATAGCACGCGTACTCTACTAAAATTCTAGAGTAATGTTACGAACAGGAACAAATGACTAAGGGACCATAGGCTCAGGAGCTAGTAGTGGCTCTAGTAGAACCCTTGGGAGGGTCTTATTATGTATTTAGGCAGGTGTTGGCCAACTAGGTGGTCGTGTCACTTAAGGAACCAAGTGTATAAGGAGGGCTAGTCAGGTGACCATCTGGGATCAAGATCCTAGAGCATGATCCAAGATCCTATCTTGGATCCTGGATCAGGACTATAAGCATTGATCCAAGCAACAATAGAGTATATATGAGAGTAGACCGTTGCCTTATATTAGAAGCTTTGTACTTATCTTAAATACAGTATCTCACTTATACTTAATACCTGCAACTACTTCTGTAAAGATAAACTACTTGGAGTATCTTTACCTTGCTCTAACTAGTGACTTGCACCCCTGCCTTACCCAACCCACCTATAATACTTGCCAACTTGGGAACACCACCACAGGTTGACCAGCACGTTACACTTGGGTCATCTTAGCAGCGAATTTTATATTCCTATGTTTATTCTAAAACATCGTAAAGGTGATATCCTATTTCTAGTCAAGTTATCATTATAAATAAAATTGTTATAGTGCGGATACAAAGTATATAATACAAGAGCTCGATTGTACTACAAGCAGAATTAGCTAAGGAGAGGAAGAGAAAAGGGGTTCTCGTTCTCGAAAAAAGAGAGTGCCGTAGCCGCTAGTGGCGATGGCAGTAGCGTGAGCTTATCACCAAGTCCAGTAACTATTTACGTGAAACGAAGGCATAAAGCGCCAAGTATAACTACGGGTGTAACCGAGTAACCTGAGCGAAGGGTGAGGCGAGGGTGAGTAGCGCCTGAGCAAAGCGGCGATGCTAACTGACCGCATTGGAACTAAACGTGAAGAATTGTCGGCTGTGATTACTGAAATAAGTGACACAGTTAAGTGAAGCGACACACTAAAATCTTAGGGATATCCAGTCAACACAGATTCATGAGTCATGATTCTCTGATGTCAACCCTTCAATTTGCTTATAACCACTTAGATAGAACCCGCGTAACTAGAAGTTCCACCAAGAAGAATAAGCCCAGGGCAGTGGTATACACCTATAGAACCCCAAAACCACATCATTTGTGCTATTCACCCCCTCCCTCGTCTCAGTAATACTCCTCGAGCAATGATCAGCATGCTCAACCTGCAGACTCTTATGATCAATATACCGTTCCCTCCGATCCACAGCCCTCGAAAGCTTCCGCATCAAAAAGAAGCAATGTTCCGTGTGGTATACGTGCGTATAAACATGTTCCCTCGCTCCAGCCCATAATTCTTCTGGGGTCACCCGCTCCTCAAATTTGTTGGTTGTGTACCACTCGCGGTCTTCGAAGGGGTGATATTCGCTCGTGAGGTCCGGATAGTAGCATTCCTTAGGCATCCAGCCATATACCATGGGCTCCTTTATGCAACCTCGGGCTCGTGCTTCGTCGCTCGTGGTACCGCAGGTGATGATTTCAGGAGGCGATTTGAGAACTTTCAGGGCGGAAATGACGACTGCTCCGAAAACGACACCGATAATCAAGCAGGAAACCCCCAGAAGCAGTCCTTGTCTGAAAGTTGAAGATTTTTTTTAGCACTCGTGTCTTGCTTTCATGACAGTCATCTAAATATAGCTGCGAGTACTCGCTACTCTTCGATCGGCCGAAAGGTAAAATATTCATAGTTGTTTGCATAAGGTGTTGCCTTTCGAGAGCGTAGGTTTCAGTAACAACTTGATAAATCGCAGATTGGGGGTTTAAGAAATCGCAATATGACTTGCGGAAGTACCCTAAGGATACAACTAAGGATACTTGGCGCTCGCGAAATAATTGGCAAAATTGCAACAGGGAGGGTGTGGGGTTGTCAGAAGTCGACGGTATTGATGATTCGGTGTAAACAAAGTTTGCTTCAGCTGCCTCTCCCCAATTATCAACAATTTTTGTGTAAAAATCTTGTCAATCCGCATGAAAACAGTATAAGCTCACCTTCCTAATTCTCCCAAGCCCTTGATCGGATTGGGGAAATGTTGCAGCTATGATGAGCTTTTCGGAGCGCATTACGAACCATCGCTAGCTTTTCGCTAAGCCACTGTCCCGCAATTTGTCGCCGTTATGTCTCCTGCTACCTTCTCTCTTCCCTCCTTTAATTGACTTGTGGCAGCTATCGCTTCTTGTTCTAGATCAAGCATTTTCCGTTTTGGGGCCACTTGCGCCGAAAGAACACCTTTCGACATATCTGTCCCTAGTTGCGTGCTCGATTTGCTGCTTTTACTATCCTCTTAAATAGGTCTTTTATACTCAAGACCCATTCTGGAAAGGTTTTTATGGCTAAACTAGGAAGGTGGTTAAAGATATAGACTTAGAAAGATAATACTTTGCTCTTTGATTTTTCAAGAACTTCTTATATATCTAGGATAGTATTCTCTTTAAATATATTACTATATAAATACCTTCTCTGAAAAGTAGGGCTAATATAAAGGAAACTTTACGTGATATCCGCTTTCTAACTTTAGTAGAATAGTAGTTTTATTACGAAAGACATGACCTCTCGAGAAGGCGTGATAGTTTATAATATAAATTTTTCTTGAGGTCACTGCCTTAATATGCTCCGCCTCGTCTTGACGTGCAACCCAGATACCGGCGTCTATCCATTCGTGTGGGCGAAACACAGCAACAATGCTTCTTACCCAGCACATGTGTTCCCAGATTCTCAGCGACCCCACAAGTGCAAGAACTTCAATGATATCTTGCAGTATGCGAAGAGCAGCAAGTCGATGACGTCGGGAACTGTGGATATTCTGCCAAAGAAAGACTCGTTGATATTACCAGATTGGCCTTGAGAAGTTCAATGGAGGTTACAGAATGAAGTATCCAAAGCAAATATGTTTGAATTTTTTTTGAGTGGTACTTTACTTTTATCGGCGCGTCCGCGTGCCTAGAAACAAGCTGCCCAACTGGAGGAGCGAGATCCAAGGAAGGGGGAACGCTCCATGTATTCTGGACGACGCAGTTTTGGGGACCGCAATTGATGAATGAATTGGAATGCGATCTACGGTCTCAATCGGCCGAGAAAACTGTCAACCAAGGTCGTGTTCCGAAAATCTTTAAGCCACCCACAATCTCTTTCAGCTGCTTGGCGCGGGATGCTTACCCCTGAGTGACGCTCGCTTAATCTACTCAGCGTACCTCTCGCTATCACAAAGTCACCCCGACTTTCTCTAATACGTTAAGATTTCCTTCGCGCTGCTGTGATCCTTAGAATTATATCTCAAAATTGGGCCCAAGAAGGTTCAAAAATTGCTCATCGAGAGATCCGTTTCCAACTTGCAGACAGTGAAATGAGCTGATTGGTCAACAAGACGTCAAGATAAGCTTTTGCTTATTCTTCGAACTTACCAATTGTTATCTCAAGGATACCGGGAAATACCTTTGGGGAGCTGTCAATTGAGCTGGCTAGTCCGCAACGCGAGCGGCTGAGACAAAAGTAAAACCAGACCAGGATGGTGGCGTGGTGTGGCGGGCCTGCCGGGAGCGGGAAGATCAGATGCGATGTGACGTGGTGGATTCCGAGACCGTGGGTCGAAGATGTGGGCTTGCTGCAGCCTCCGGATGGCTTTTAATTGTGTATCGAGATGGTTGAAGTGCAGATATTTTTAGACCATGTGGGAGGGAACTTCTATGGCATATTTTCAGAGTCCTGAAGATAATTGCTTGGAAGAGCGACTTGCTGAACGAGCCGAGCAACCCCAAAATACTTCGCCCCTGAAACGGGCTTGGCAAGCTAGAATTTTTACACTTCGTGGTTCGCAACACGACTGTCAGCACACACGATTAATACCTCAACTATGGCCCGTCAGCTCCGAATTCTATGCGATGGAATTTGGAAAAGTCATGCGGGTGGATCGACGCCAGGCTTTGCGGTCCCTCGGAACGGGAGGGATTCCCTCCTTTTCTCTAACTGCCAGGACTTACAGGTATCACGATTCTAGATAAGGAATTCTGAAAGGCGCCCTGACCAGTCATATGTAGCCTTGAAGCTTTGATTTATTTTTCCTCCGCGTCATAAAAATTTCATTAACAAACCAGAAGGCCTTGTTCTGCTTTCGTTTCCTTTTCTGCTTTCATAGGTTTATCGACGAATGACAACCAACCGGATGGGTTTCCACATTATTATGCGCCTCTACTTGTGTCGCGAGAGGGTCGACCCGGGAAGTGGACTCGAAATTGAAGCTTGGATCAATCTGTATTCGATCGCCACTTTTCTCATACAGACGGCGCTGACGACGGGGGCAGCGAGGCAGGTATAAGATGGCCGTCTGCCTGTGCCATGTTCCTGAATTTGCGCAGTGGGTTGAAAATAAAGGCGACAGAACATAATCCCCGCGATTGATTGAATATTCATAATTAAGTCCTTCGATTTCCGAAATGTCGTACGGATATGTTGGCGCACCAGCGCTGTTCAACGGCACTCTTCCCAATGGCGGTGATTCAAGTAAGTCCTTTCTCGATCCTCTCTCTACACATGGCTGACTTCAGCAAGGAACCACCAATCTCAACCAATGGTACCAATCTGGCGACGTAGCCTACATTCTCATCTCATCTTGCATGGTACTCGTCATGATCCCAGGCATCGGCTTCCTCTACTCAGGGCTCGCGCGTCGAAAATCCGCACTCTCGATGATCTGGGCGTGCATGGCTTCCTTCTCTGTGATAACCTTCCAATGGTACTTCTGGGGCTACTCCCTCGCTTTCTCATCCAGTGGGACGAGTGGGTTCATTGGGGATTTGAAGCACTTTGGACTGATGAATACGCTTGGCGAACCGAGTCCGGGAAGTCCGTTGATACCGGAGTTGCTGTATTCGTTTTATCAGATGATGTTTTGTGCGACGACTGGCGCGATCGTGACGGGTGCTATTGCTGAGAGAGGAAGACTGGTGCCTATGATGGTTTTCATTTTCATTTGGGCGACGCTGGTGTACTGTCCTATTGCGTACTGGGTGTGGAATATCAATGGGTGGGCATTCAAATTTGGAGTTCTTGATTACGCTGGAGGCGAGTGCTATCTTTCCGTCCTACCACTTTGTAAAATGCACTGACCAAGAGGATAGGTGGACCTGTCGAAATCTGCTCTGGTGTCTCGGCGCTGGCGTATAGTATGATGCTTGGAAAGAGACAACAGAAGATGATGCTCAACTTCCGACCACACAACGTGTCTTTGGTGACACTAGGGACAATCATCCTCTGGTTTGGATGGCTGGGATTCAACGGCGGCAGTGCTTTCGGAGCAAACTTGCGAGCGGTGATGGCATGTTGGAATTCTTGTTTAACCGCGATGTTTGCCTCAATTACCTGGGTATCGCTCGATTACCGCCTCTCAAGAAAGTGGTCTATGGTTGGCTGGGTATGTCTCCCAAGCATCCATGCCTCTCCTTGCTGACACCATTCTAGTGTTCCGGATGTATCTCTGGTCTTGTAGCAGCAACGCCAGCTTCGGGTTTTATCCCTCCCTGGGCATCCATAATCCTTGGTGTCGTCGTAGGCTTTCTATCCAACTTCTCAACTAAAATCAAATACGTGCTTCGAATCGACGATAGCATGGATAACCTAGCTGAGCACGGCATTGCGGGCATGGTCGGCCTGATCTTCAACGGATTATTCGCTGCGGATTATATCATCGGCTTAGATGGCGTGTCAACGGGATTAATAAATGGTGGCTGGCTCAATCACAACTGGAAACAACTTTATATTCAAGTCGCGTATGTTGTGGCATGCACTGCATACTCGTTCGTCGTATCGGCAGGTATTGCTGCAGTTGTGAATTTGATTCCAGGATTGAAGCTGAGAGCAAGCGAGGAAGCGGAACTATTGGGCATGGATGATGACCAGCTGGGAGAGTTTGCATATGATTATGTGGAGGTGAGGAGGGATTACCTCGCGTGGTCACCCGCGACGGAGGACCATGGCATGGAGATGATTGATGCTGTGGATGGAGACAGAGAGAAGCATGATGCATTGAGAATGAGGAAAATTAGTAGTCGGACTGTAGGGGCGATGGATGGGGAGATATCGCCGTTGCCACTGATGGGACCTGAGCGATGAGTAGGCTCGTTGTGTAAAGTAAAGGTGTGGGAGCGGCAACTGAAATGAAGACGATAACAATTTTTGGGAAAGGAACTGGTGTTGCATTCTGGGAACATGGAATTGGGTGGATGGAGGGGATGGAGGGGATGGAGTTCTGGGTTAGAAAGGTCTGCATTTGGTTTGCGAAGTGTAACGAATCGAAGTTGGAATTCAGTCTTGAATCTAGGTCTGATAAAGAAGTTGTAACGCATCTCAATGCTGCCCTCCTTGCGTCTCCTCAAACGCAGCCAGACTTCCTGCAGCTCTCGGGATGTGTGCAACACCATTCTTGGCTTCCTTCTGTACTGCACTTGAGAAACCACCCTCACCACCAGCAATACCCCACCCACCTCCACCAGGGGTGTGGATAACACATCTATCTCCCGCTTGCATCTGCACCATATTCTTAGGTCCCATGCTAACCCACCTCTCACTCCCACCCGGATTTCTCTTGACCCAGTAATTCGCGCCCTTTGAACCTTCGCCGCCGCCACTAGATTTTTTAGTCTTCTTCTGGAATGACAAAAGACGCCCGTTTACGTTTATGGTAAAGATGGCAGAATGGGGGCGACTTACTCGAGTCCATAAGGAGCTACAACCCTCCTCTCAGTGATAACGCTGAATTTGAGCGGTGCCCTACACTCAATATCCCTCACAACACCATTACCACCAGAATGCACACCCTTTCCACCACTTCCTTCTCTGATCGAGAACTCCCGAAGGATAACAGGGTACCGCTTCTCAAGACTCTCAGGATCAGTGATCCTCGTATTCGTCATATGGACCGCGACAGCATTTGCTCCATTTTGCTTGGCAGTAGCCCCAGAGCCACCTGCAACTGTTTCGCCAAATGCATACGCAGATCCAGGGAGCGGGTTACCATATGCATCCACACCGCCAGAGCCGAAGAACCCAAGGCAGTTCATGCACCCCTGACTTGCAGCTGCGGCACGGAAAGCACGGAGAATGACATCGACAACACGCTGTGAAGTTTGAGTATTTCCGGCACAGACTGCTGGCCCTGCTGAAGGATTCAGAAAGCTGCCCGGTGGGATGATGACAGTTATCGGTGCCAGACAGCCTTGGTTCATGGGGATATCGGACCCGATCAGCAGACGCAGGGTATAGATTATTGCAGAGTTGGTGATCGCAGGTGGTGCGTTGAGATTGCTTAACATTTCGCAACCGGTGCCTGTGAAGTCAAAGACTGCAGTTCCGTCTTCTGAGATCGATACATTGAGGTGAACTTCGGAGCCATTGTCCAAGGAGTCGATTGCTGACAGCCTGGGCCCAAGAGACATGAGAGCTTGCGAGAGATATGAGCGGACGGCGATCTCGGCGTTCTTCTGAATGGCATGCATGTAAAATTGTACCACCTCTTGGGTGTACTCGCTCATCAAGGCTTTGATGAGGGTGGCTCCTTTGTTGTTGGCTGCTACTTGAGCTTTGAGGTCCGAGATATTGTCTGAGAGTCGTCGGCTTCCATTGCAACCAGGATACTTGGCCGGCTCAAGAAGCACTTTGATGATTCCTTCTTCGTCGAAGTGGTCGTTCTCGATGAGCTTGAAGGAACGCATTTGTGCCCCTTCTTGCCAGAGCTCGGTCGAGTCGGGTGGCATGGATGTCCCATTGTACCCACCGATGTCGGTGTGATGGCCACGAGCCGCGACATAAAATGCCACTTGTTGGTCATCTCCGAAGATTGGAGTGATGACTGTGATATCAGGGAGATGGGTACCTCCACTTTCCGGATGGTTCGAGCACAACACATCTCCTGGTCTCAGCTGACCTTTGTAGAGCTCGTGCTGATATTGGACGGCGTAGCTCATTGAGCCGAGATGCACGGGAATATGCGGGGCATTGGCAACAAGTCCTGCATCGGGCCCAAAGATGGCGCATGAGAAGTCCAGTCGCTCTTTTATGTTCAATGAGACAGCAGTTTTTTGAAGTGTTCTTCCCATCTGCTCTGCAATGCTCATGAATCTATGACCAAACACAGACAGCTGTATAGGATCGACGACTAGCGATGCACCATCGGAGCTAGTCTTTGATACGTTGATGTCAATCACCACATGGGATGTGAGGATGCGAGCTTCGGCCCCGGGAATCAGGACCAAGGTCTGAGTCTTGTCTATAATGACTGCCGGACCGACGATTGACATGCCAGTAGAGAGCTTCTCCAGCATGTAGAGGGGAGTTGTCTGTAAGCCTCCAGATTTGAAGTACACTGATGTCTGCATATATCAGTCACGTGATCATTCCATCAAGACAGCAAGAAAGCTCACCTCCTTTTCGACCAGAGATTCAAGTACCGGCTTGAACTTCATTTTGGACAGTTCTTCTCCCAGAAGCTGGCCATCTTCGTCGTTTGTGCCGCTCCTACCGATGCCTCGGACTCGAACATCGTCAACCAAGATTGGACGCTCGGCTGGAAAGATGAAACTGAATTCTCTCAAGTGTATTCGTAAGAATTCGGCCTTGAAGTCGGCATCTGATGGTCGTAGAACCATCATGGCTGTCTCGGTTCCCTGATATCTCATGTTCAAGTAGCATTCGTACTCAATATCCTCCTTCAAGATACCCTGTTGTCGGAGTTGAGATGAAACCTTCTTCTTGAGTGCTTGCACGCGCTGATTCAACGCCTTGAGTGATTCCTTGTTGTAAATTTCGTTTGTGGGTTCTTGTTCCTCATGGACAACATCTGCAAGGGCCATTCCATACGCCGAAAGAATGCTGGAGTATTTGTGAATGACAACGGTCTGGATGCCAAGCTTGAGAGCAATCTCGCAAGCATGCTGTCCACCAGCGCCACCGAAGACGCCAAGTCGGTGCTTGCTGATTTCATACCCTTTCCCTTCTGTAAGAGACCGAATGGGTCGACACATGGCCTCGTTGGCAACATCGAGGTACCCATACGCAATCTCTTGAGGGGTCATAGCTTTGCCAGTCTCCGCATTTATAGCTCTTGCAAGTTCGAGAAACTTTTCAGCGACGATTTCGGCGTCCAGCGCTTCCTTCTCACTCTCTCCGAAGATCTTTGGAAAGTACTCTGGAACGAGGCGGCCAAGGAACAGATTGGCGTCTGTGACTGCGAGTGGCCCGCCCTTGCGATAACATGCTGGGCCTGGATGGGACGAAGCACTTTCGGGACCGACAGCAAAGAGTCCGTTTCGCCAGAAAAGAATGGATCCGCCTCCTGCCGCGACGGTATTGATGTCTAGTTGCGGGCTTTGAATGGTCACTCCTGCTGTGGTGCTTTCGAAAACATGCTCGAAGGTACCACCGAATCTTGACACGTCTGTGGAGGTTCCACCCATGTCAAAACACACTATCGGGGTCTTGCTCACGGCTTCGTAGCAAGTCCGGGCACATCCAACAACACCACCTGTGTATTTGTCAGCGGAATTTCCTTAGATGACACTTTCTGATGCCCACCAGCAGGACCACTCAATATGCCCTTAAGACCACTGAAGCCTTTGTAATTGACAAGTCCACCATCTGACTGCATGAAGTCACATTTCACATCGTCTAGGTGACTACCTTCAAACCCTTTCACAAAGCCTCGTAGATACTGCTTTATCTCTGGAGTCAAGTAAGCATCTGCAGAAGCAGAGCTTCCACGAGGAACCATCTTGATCATTTTAGCAGCAACTTCAGAAGATAAGGAGATGTGATCGAAGCCAGCTTCTGCAGCAAGCTCACCCACTCGCTTTTCATGATTGCCGAAGATGTGAGAATGAGTAAAACAAATAGCAACACTTTCGATTCCCGTTTGTCGGAGCTGTTGGAGGGTGGCTTTGACAGCAGTTTCATTGAGAGGCGTCAAAATCCTCATCAAGTCACCACTTGATCCACGGACCAGAACGCCGGGAACTTCTTCGACGTCTGTTCTCACAGTACCATCGATATCTTCGTCAAATCCTTCGATCGTGACTCTTTCATCAATTTCTCGAACCTCCGAAAATAGAACCTCCGGCTTGACGATATCCAGGTCGAAAAGCTTCGGTCTTGACTGATACCCAATTCGAAGGAGATCTCGAAATCCTTTAGTCACGAGCAAGGCGTGACGGCGACCTTTTCGTTCCAGGAGAGCGTTGGTGGCGACTGTTGTGCCCATGCGCACGATTTCAAGATCCGATTTAGGGAGTGGTACCCCTCTTGGAATTTCACACTCTCCATAAATTGAAAGCACACGGCGAATGCCTAGAGATGTCAGTAGGAACTCCCAATTGCATAAGTCATCTCGGAATGGGCAAGTTCGTACCTTCAGTGGGGGCATCTTGATAGTTCCCGGGATCAACAGAGAGTAGTTTCAGTACGACATCAGACTTCTGTGGTGCACTCGCCCATACATCGGTGAATGTTCCACCGCGATCTATTGTATAGTTAGCATGAAGAGAGAATCAAAGCGCGAGGGAATGGTACCGATTGCAATCTTGATTTTCTTCCCGGAGGGAACTGGTGTGATGGAACCCATGGCGAAGATAAGAGTGTATTGTAGAAAATGATTCCTCGGGCGTGAAAGTGACAAGAGGGGAATATATAAACTCACACAGAGCAAACAAGGTGCCCAAAACTCATAAAGCACGTGAAATTTCTACTTCCAGGGTCACCTGGAAAGTGGAAAGTCGTTGCTGTGCTCCATTGGGGGTGCTGAATCGCGGATTAAAATAGAAGGTCGATACGACGCGACTACTGTTTAAGAGCCTAACGGAAGAGCCACCCACTCTTCGGACGGTAGGGCCAAAAGGGATCGGAATTATCGAGGCGTAGAAACCCATTCTTGACGATATTGATAAGAATGACATGAGAAGAAGGTCGACACGACGAGAGTCCGAAGAGTGGGAGGTTGGCGCGGCTTGGCGTGACGGAAATTGCGCTGATCCCAGCAAACCCCACTTGGTCGCGACGACCTTCCTTGTCTTTGCGCGGAATCTCAACGAGATAACCACAACAGAATGGTTCTTTGGTGTCCCGGCTAGAAGGGACGCTATGGGCAAGCTATCTAGACTTGCAGTATGGGGAGAGCAGAGAAGTTCCCACTCCTGTTATCAAGGGCGGGGAGCCAGCTTGCATCTCAATCCAGCTTGACTCGGCGCGTCCTATCTCATCCCATATCTTGATCGTTGAGGCGTGGGGTATAAATCCCGACATTCTGCTGCTCTCGTCTTTGTTTTTGATTGAAGTGCAATCCTCGTTTCTTGTCCGGTCACTCTTGTCAATAATCCTCACTTGAGCAATCGAAGACATTCTCCCTTATCATTTATCGAACATGTTGATGCCGATGCCTGACGAGAAAGCCGCAATGCCTGATGTCGAAACGACCGACAATCACAGCCAAGCTGTTGATGGGAAACTTGACGTTCCAGAAGATGTCGATAAGGCTGCCGGTTTCCTGTTGAATGCTGAGGGCTATGGGGAGCTCACATCAAAGGCCGAGAAACGGCTCAAGAGGAAGATTGATTGGTTCATGGTCCCAATGGTAAGTCTTACGATATGTTGTTTAGATCACGCATCTAACTGGATACAGCTGTTCCTTGTCGCCACGCTTGGGGCAGTAGATAAAGTCGCATTGGGAACGTCAGCCCTATATGGGCTGAGCACCGACAATCACCTCGTTGGCCAGCAGTACAGCTGGCTGGGGTCTATTCTCTCTCTTGGAGCCATCGTTGGAATGCCGCTCTCATCGTACTTGATTCAGCGGTTGCCAAGTGCAAAGTACCTTTGTGGCTGTTCCATCGGATGGTCTGCAATGTCTCTGCTCTTGCCCGCATGTTCGAATTTTGCTGGACTTGCAACTCTACGATTCTTCATGGGTAGGTCATTGAGCTCATCGAAACACCAACGTTTTGCTTATAACTCGATAGGCATGTTCGAAGCAATTATTGTACCTGGAATCAGTTTGATCATCGCTGGTTTCTATAAGAAGGAAGAACAACCTCCACGAAACGCTTTGGTCTTCGCTGCTGCAAGCTCCATTGTCAACGGCTTTCTTTCGTGGGCGATCGGCCACGTTCCATCCTCCGCTCCGCTGCACATCTGGCAATACCTGTTTCTTCTGACGGGTTCCGTCTCGATGCTGTGGTCTATCATCGCGTTTATCTTCCTTCCGGATGACCCCATGAACGCCAAGTTCCTGTCAAAGGAGCAAAAATACCATGCAGTGCAGCGACTCGCAGCAAACAAAACAGGAATTGTTAATAGAAAGTTCAAAATGGAGCAAGCCAAGGAAGCTTTCTTGGATCCGAAGACCTGGATCTTGTTCTTCTTCAACATTGCTATCAATATTCCAAACGGAGGTATGAATCGTTTCCCATATACACTTGCATGCGCTAATTACTCGTAGGCTTGACTACGTTTGGTGGTCTAATCATCAAGGGGCTAGGGTTCTCCGGCGTCAACGCCTCACTGCTAAGCATGCCCACGGGAGTAATGTCGACCCTTGCAGCATTTGTCTTCTCTCTCGTAGCAGCAAAGTGGGAGAATCGTCGCTGCTTGGTCACAATAATTGCTTGCATCGTTCCGATCGTTGGAGCTGCAGTGGTCTACGCTCTTCCCCGCACAAACCTTGGTGGACAAATGGTGGGGTTGTACTTGTTGTATACATATTTTGGTCCTTATGTTGTTGGTAAGTTCCATTATTGCCTCTATTTGATGCTGTTTGGCGGCGCTAACATTTATGCAGGTATCTCACTCGCACAAGCAAATACAGCAGGCCACACTAAAAAGACCGTCGTCTTCGCGATCTTGTACATCGGATATGCAGTTGGCAACCTGATTGGTCCCCAGACGTTCCGAGCAAGTCAAGCACCGGCATACACTGGTGGGTTCACAGCAATGATTGTGTGTTACTGCGTATGCATTGGTTTGATGTGCATGTATTGGTCATTGGCAGTGATGCAAAATAGGAGGATTGATGCCAGGGAGCCACGTAGTGGGGATGATCTGTTGGATGGCTTCACGGATTTGACGGACCAGCAGCAAGAGGCTTTCAGATACACTACTTAGGTCGGAGAGTAGATGCTTAATAAACAGATAATAGTATCGGATAGTAATGCTACAGGATCACAGTCTACCGACCTATTTCTGGCTGAGATCAAGAAATACGAAATACTGAAACTTGGCATAGTTATACCCCATGAGAGCCCGTTAATATCTGTACTACCTTTTACGTTGCATTACTTTCTCTGATACAAATTCTGGTCAATGTAACGAGCAATTTGAAGCCCCATGTCAGATAAAAGTAGAACCAACCCCATGGAACATAGAGTTGTTTTGCAATCTGTTCCTCAAGTTAGTCGGCCTCAGAGCTACCGGCGATCGATAACTCCATGAAGATGATAAAATACGTACATCTAATAATACCGTTCAACTCTGAAACAGCCACATAATCCATAGTTTTTATTCAGCCCCTTTAAAGGGAAATTCGAGGAAGTTTGGGGGCATTCTATGGTCTCTCGTTTTGTAAGCCAAGTGCAGACCAACGGCTCTTATGCTCCAGAACCACAACCTATTCTCCAACTCGGCCTTGATGTGTTTAAGAGCCTCTTCAGCTTCTTTTAGTGTCGTAAACCACATACAGATGGTCGGCCTCCATTGAGAAACTGTGTAATTTCGTCTTCCATAGGGCCATTGGTTCTCATACACCCCATTCTTATAACCGAACTTTTCTATTTCCTCTATAATAGGCTCGAATGAAGTACGAAGTTCTTTCCGTATTCGGAGCAAAAGTTCCGCTCGGGGAAGCTGCCAGCTTACGCCAAATGGCCTCGGACGGCGTCGGTCTACGACCAAAGTAGGGTTGCCAAGGTCGACAGTGAAAGCTGTATTTCTCGAAGCACTCTCTGCCAAGACATCTCGACAAAATTCGAAATTTTCATGCGGAAACTGATAAAACATTCGCATACGTGACCAAGGCAGACTGGTGGGAATGTATTTTGCTCGGCATTTGTTGACCATAACGGCGCCACCGGTGTTCAGATCAAACCTCATTCCTATTGAGAAATGTGGATAGTAATCCGTCAGCGACCACCTGGACCTGACGAATCTGGCGGTGTCTGTCGATGAGTGACGCCACGTGACACGATATCTCAGCATGCAGGTCGAGGTTGGCCGATCCACGAATCGGCAATTGACATGCAGTGGCATTCTGAAAGGACGTAGATGCTCCAGCATCGTGAAAGTATAGGATCTCGATTATGAGCAGAAAAAGTCGGAGCCTCTATGGTTCAATCAGTCGCCGTCACAAGTCTCATGCTGAGGCTCAAATTCTCTGACCGCAGAACGCCGCAACGCGTCAAATGGCCTTGGGGAGAGCAGGCATACGGACCTCGAGGTGATGAAGCCCAAGCTGAATGTCAAGAAGTAGATGAGAGTATTAGATGTCGATTCGGTGATGATCTGGGTTGATTGCGAACAATTCTAAGGAGTGTTGTGAGGTTGGAGGTTGATTGATTTAGAAGATGTAAGGGGATGGAGGTGGAGGTAAGGGGCGAGAACATGTTGTGTAACCTCACTACGCTTAAATTGTACTCTGTCACATTCTACAAAGTAGCAAATGATATTGAAAAAGTCCCTCTTTCCTCCTTTCCAGCGAAACCTAAGGCCCTTGGTCCAAGTGCACGTGGCCTACTTCCTTCATGACATTCCGTGCACTTTTATACACGAACCCAAACTCCCATCAAGCCAAACTAATCAGAACCCTACTCCCATTCTTCACTCTACCCAGTAAATTCGACTCCCCAGGCCGCAAATCACTCCTCATCCACGTCTCCTCAACGCACGCTCTCGCTCTCCTTACACTCCCCAAATTCCTCACCCTCTGCAACGCCGTCAACCTATCATGAACAAACCTCCTCTGCTCCTCATCCAAACCTCCCTTCACATTGCCCAACATAAACAGGGGCCACAACAGTGTTGGAGAATCAGGTAACCTCTTGATCAGAGAAATTATCTGGCAGATTATCTTAGGTTGCGGATTGTGTGCTGATACTCGATCACCCGAGTTAGAAGTGGATGGAAGAGGGCAGAGTCGTTCGTGTAGGTAGAGGAGTGCTGTTAGACGTTTGGTTTCTGCTATGGACGCGAGTTTGGTGCATTCTGATGCGGATATGGGGAGAATTTGATGTAGGGAGTGGAGAGCTCGTTCGATGTTGTCGCGGGAGGCTGCTAGGGCACTCAGTTCGAAATCGCTAGGAGTACCATATTGGAGAAGCTTGAGATGATTAGTTGGAGATTTAAGTACGAGGTATTTCCCATACCTGATTCAGTTGAGAAGCAAGGATAGAAGTTCGCCTTATGAGCGTCATCAGCTCCCGCGAACATCCCATTAAGACATCGATTTCATCTAACGCTTCGTGTTCAGCCCATTCGTAGACTTGGCCTACAATTTCTTCTTCGCAAGCAGTGCGACTCATAATCTCATGAGCTACGAAGTACATTCTGAGGAAAGCGTGGAGATTATCCTCCGTGTTGGAACCTCTATAGGTTGTCGTATAGCCGGATAGTTTGTCTAGCAACGAGATTCCACCTCTTAAATGTGCAACCCAAGAACGATTGCAACCGTCAGAGATCTGGCTCATATCAATATCAGAAATTGAACATTTGGCAATCTGTGGAGGAATGTGTTTTCATACATCGTAAAAGCAAAGCATCAACACTGTTGCAACAATTCCAACATCGATCTCCTCCGCGTCAATGGCTCTCTGCACGGCGCGTATTGCCTTGTTCTTGTACGAGAATGCTTCTTGTTCGAATCGATTGTCATTTAGTAGTCGAAGCTGGTTTGCTGAAGCTGCGATCAAAGCGTCTCTCAGTGCTGGAAACTGGAAGGACATCGGGGTCAAGTATGCTAGATATGGATTCTGAGATGGGCTGAGTGAGCAGCTTGGGCCGATTGAATTGACGAAGTAGCTGAATAAGTTTCCCTCGATGGACGAAAAGTCGGAGAATTTATCGAAGGAAATCCTACACGTCATCGAAGATCTTTCAATTGAAAGGTTCTCGTCAATGGATAGCATTTCATCAGGTTGGGAGATGACCATTTCCAATTCCTCGTTCTGAAGATCGAGCGGGCTTTCATCTTCTCGATCAACTACAACCTGTTCTTCGTTTCCAATATCATCTCGATGAGAGGATTTCTGAAAGTTGTCCTTGCTCGCGTTCAAGAAGACCCACATTCCTACATATGGCTTCAAGTCAATCGGTTGATACCGGGCCCCTGGCTCAGACCTCGATATCTTTGTTTTTGTCTTCTTAGACCACTTTCCTTCACACAACTATCAGCTTTTACCGCAAATATCACATCAGGTTGTGAGCAAACCTTCACGGCCCAGAGAAATGTTCCTCTGAGCAGCATCCTCTCTCCACAGTAAACGAATTCCATATTGGCAGCCAAGACCTAGACGTATGCACCTACAGCACGAGGGCTTCTCTTCGGTGCATTGGATGTGCTTAGTTTTGCACATCCAGCATCCTGTCCGCCGCCTGTTCTCAATTTTCCGCCGCGTCGACATGGTCACCTTCCTCTATCCGAACTCATACAAGGGGCTCATGTCTCGCTGATCCACGTATCACGTTGCTGGAGGATGTTGTATGAGAGAACGAGGTTTCGTGCATTGAGATGTTTGATCTTGATTGTGGAAAATGATGTCGTTCTCTGATAAGAGAGTGGGTCCTGGGGTCAAAGGTGGGGGGAGTAGGGTAGGTAGGCTTGTGCTAGGACTTTCCCGGTCGACCTCCGGGAATCTGAATTTGAGATCATGAGTGAGAGCAATTCCGTTGCACAAGACTCTGCAAAGAAACGAATTCAGCAGGCCATTTTAGTGCAATTGAATTTGGACGATGTTGTGTGAAAAGCAGGATTTTGTTCTAGGGGTTCGCGCCTGACTGCTCAAGTAGAATTCTCCCTAGTCTTCACATGCGACTTCTCGGGCTTGAGAACTCGACATCCTTGATATCCTTCACCTGCCCAACTCTCCATGAGATGTCATCGCTTTTCTCCTTCCCATACTTCCATCTCCACCTCCCGATGCTCTGCTCGCCATCCTCAAGAACCCTCTGCACCCATTTCCCCGCCACAGGAAGCATCTTGAAGGCATGCCCACTATCTCCAGCCACGACTAGCAGGCCAATTGTTCTAGGCACATAGTCGATAATATAATCCGAATCAGAAGTATCACCACACCAGCAGATAAACTTGTTGACCAATTCCCTGCGAGAAAACTGTGGCATGGCTTCCTGGATCAACCTTCTGATCAGCTCCTCGTCTTCTTTGGGTATTCCTTCATTCGAAGAAGTCGGCACAGATGCTTGTGTTCCCGCATTCGAGGTGATATTTGTGTACCCAGCTCCATTGGCACTCAATTTGATCAACCCCGTATCTTCATCCGGCTCGAAGAAGAATCCCAGATCTCTGCAATTGACAACCGGACACCCTTCCATCATAGCAACTTCCTCGGGCGAGAGCTGGATGTGAGCCACAGCCCATGACTTTGCAGTGACTTGTTGAGTTACGTTCGGCAGGAGTGTTCCAACATGCGCCCCAAGACAGAGGATCGTACGTGAAGCTGTATGCACCAATCCACTCGCAGTTTTGACACCAACGCACACCTGCTTGCCCTTGTACTCAGACCCGAACAGAATCTCTGTAGCATATCCATCTTCGCCAGTAATGAACTTCACGCCCAAGCCAAGACAAATCTTGGCCGTATATTCCAACGCTTTCGCAGCTCTGGCATACCCGGCATATCGATTCAAATATCCACTCCACCCTTCCATCTTGCCCTGCAGTTCCGGTATATATTTCTTGATGTCATTTAGGCTGTCAACAGGCGAGAAGGAACCAGCTGGGAACCGAGGGTGGTCTTTGATGGATGCGAACGATTTCTTGATCGTTTCGCGAGCTTTCTGCGGGGCATTGATGGAGGTCGCGAGGAGATATCCCGTGGGACGGTAGAAATCGGACCAGAATGGAGTCTGCCATTCTTGGATCGCGTTCTGGTAGTTATCATAATGTCAACAAATATCCCTCTCAACGATCAACCCCAGGAGAAGCGCTTACCAGAGCCAATTCTGTGTAGAAGGGATCTTCGTACTCGGCACGCACAATCTTATTCAGATCATTGCCTGCAGAGTGGGAACTGGGGACAGCTTCGCGGTCCAGGATTGTGATGTTGGTATAGCCACCTTGGACTAAATGAAGAGCTGTTGAGAGACCGAAGACACCTGCTCCGACGATCAGGATGTGTTGGTCCTTGGATGGTACCATTGAGACCATACTGTGCGTACTGGGCTGATTTCTGCAGCCTTGATCTGGGGGAGGAACATCTTGATAAATGATGGCAGCGAGTTTTGGATTTGTTAGTGGGGTGTGAAGTGTGAAGACTGAGGTGTGAAAGTGGGGTTTCTGCACCCCGAATTAGGGGAAGGTCGTTACCGCATATGGGCCTAGCCAGATGTGGTGCTAACCATTTTGGGCCGCCAAGTGAGTCTGCTCTCGCAACACTTCTCCACGCTTTCTTTTACAGAAATTCTTCTAAATCATGTTTTCACCTAAGCTGCGAGGCGTCGCAATATTTCGCTGCATCGCAACCTCTTGGTCACGTCAATCTATCTGTGAAAATCGCCTAGCAAATACAGCCATTTCGGTTATTTTAAGGGGCTACTTCACCCCTGAAATTTGGTCAGGGGAAGACTTCATATCAAAAAAACATTTCATTTAAGAGTTATTGATCAACTACTGCTACAACTACGAACAGAGATTTTTCCTCAAAAACTCAACCTGGACCCCTGCATTGGTTTCAAACAACGGTCCCGAGTATCCATCAAAGTGCCCACCATGGAGCAAGTGTAACTGCTTCGGCTCTAAAGCGCGAGAGTAGGCTTCGAGAGCAAGATCCGTTGGGGTAAGAGTGTCGTTCAGTGCCACTGTCATCAATAGAGGAGTTGGCGAAATATGATGGATATGAGATGAGGGACTGTATTCACGGAATGCTTCAATGCTGAATATCGCGTCAGAAGCTTCATGTGGCAGCTCAAGGACAAAGAGTGTGCTTACGTCTTAATCGTCACGTCGTTCTTCCAGTTGCTCTTCTTAGCCCAAGTCGTGAAGAACTCGTAGCTATCTGGCGTAGGCAGGGCGGAAGGCTTTAGCGGATCCGCATCAACCACTGGCACCATTTGCGGCTGCTTGCCAGACGATCGTCCAAGTCGATCTGAAAAATACAGTCAGCCTCGAGGAAGGTAAATTTGTAGGTGGAGCACAATACCTTCTTGGAACATGGCATTCATTCCTGCCACGAAGTCTGGACGGATCAAGCGATGAAAGTTATCCCATCCGTTAACACAGGGAACTTGGCTTAGCACAGCTTTAACTCTTCTGTCGACTGCTCCAACCCAGAGTACATGTCCACCGCTATAAGAGCTTCCCCAAATCCCTATTTTCTCGTCGTCGACATCGCTGCGAGACTGTGCGTACGTGATCGCATCGGAGATATCGCTACATTGGATAGAGGGGATGATCTCACGTCGCGGCTCGTCTTCCTTTACGTCACTGTCGCCGAAACCGCGATTATCGTACACGAGACATGAGAGGGCCAGTTTCGAGGTGAAGAATTCTGCGAAGGTGTTGAGATCCATCTCCTTGAGTGCCGAGAACCCGTGCGACATGACCAGGCACGGCAACTTATGATCTCCACCGCCATTGGCAGCCCCTGCTGTGGGTTTGTAGAACCAGCCTCGAAGGGTTACTCGGTCAGCAGTCTTGAATTCGATATCTTCCCGAGGCATGTCTGAAACTTGGTACGTCAGATAGAAGAAGTTGAGCACAATGTAAGTATGAGGATGAAAGAAGTAAGTGATTAAATGTAGGATAAAACACTTCTGCTGCTTGCTTCGAAACTTGGAATTGTAGAAGATCACAATATCTGTTCTCCGCAATGTTTTCGGGTCAAAGGAAGAGTGCAGGATGAGGACGTCAAGTATTAAAGGTGCGGTTCCGTTATCCGTCTTTGGCAGCCAGCCGGTCCTACAATGCAGGTAGGTTTCCTGCAACGCACCTTGATGACAATTGACAAAAATGACTCTGTGAGATTTCTGGATTTTAGTCTAAGAGAACTGCGAAGGTGCACAGAAGGAAAGTGTCTGTACGATAATGAAGATCCCTATCCGAGATGGAGACCGTACTACCCCACAAATTACCCCGCGCCAAGCTTGAATGCAGTTACGCACCTCTTGCAGTAGCGTCATGCAGATGAGCATCCTCCTCTTCCGGTAAGGATGCGGGGTCAATCCTCTCACAACGATCAGACATTGGTACGAAAGTATTTGCGAGTCTTCCAATCCAGGGAATGCATGGGAGAAGAGCAGTGCAAATATTGAATACCTTGCAAGAACTACAAGGGATGGATTATACGCCTGCAGAACTTGCAGGAATGACTGAGGATGTCCATGACATGATTGAGGCACAGTATGAAAAGCGAGGAGGCGAGAAACTGAGCTATGAGATATAAGAATAAGAATAAACGATTCATGAAGCCTGTCAAAAGCTCTCGCCTGCGAAATCTTAGAAGCTGGATATTAAGCTCTACTAAAAGTTAAAAAGAAGATTGAGACAATTTAAAATTTGCTTGGGCTTAAACACCTGTAACCTTCACGCCTTTCAGCCACTTCACTCGCTAATAGTGCTGCAGCTCAACCAATCCTATTACAAAACACCATCTCTCTCTAGAAGTGGAAGTCCATTTAAGTTCTGAAATATATAGTAGAAAGGGAACATTGACACGCGAAAGCAGGTCAAGAAATCACACCTCTATCGACTGCCTATGCACAATGATCGAGACTCCTCCTCTGCCTCTCATAGACGACGAATTTCGCCGTTCAATCCACTGATATGGGATTTTGCGAAGGATCGCACGTCCCGTATTGAGCATTGCAACCAAGAACAGGACTGCAATAAAGGGGCTGACTACCGCAGTAGCCATACTGAGAACAGCAGTTGCCAAAAGTTGACCCAAGGCATGTTTTGGCACCAGTTCCGCCGCATGAGCCATCAGTACTTGTATTTGGCCCTGCTACTGGTTGACTGGGTGCTGAAGGGGGCGGGGCGACTGATGTAGTCGGGACAATGACTGGAGCTGTCGATGTAGTTGTTGGTGGCGAAGGCGGGGGAGGCGGGATATACGTTGAGGTAGGAATGACTGGTGCTATTGACGTAGAGGTTGTTCGTGGTGGTGGTGGGGGAACGTAAGTCGAGCTGGGAATGACTGGTGCTGAGCTTGAGCTTGGTGGAAGGATGACGATGCTGGATGATCTTGGGGGCGAGGCCGCTCCAAAGCAGAAACCAAATTCCGCATTACAACCGGTTCCACAGTAGTCAATTCCGTTCCCGCAATACCAATATTGAGAGCAACATACTCCGTAACCTGAACCTGCACATGTAGTACTGTTCCCGCACATCCCATTCTGGGTGACTACCAGACTGCCGAGGGTGGCAGAAGGCAAGGGCGGGATTATTGCGGTACTAGATGGCCGAACCACAATAGCTGAAGATGAGGATGGAATAGGTGGTTGAATAACTGGTGGTATTGATGAAGTAGTGGCTGGTGGGGGCGGTGGGGGTACGTAAGTTGATGTAGGAATAACTGGTATTGATGAGGTGGTTGGAATAATAACAGTCGACAACGTGGAAGGGGCCGGAGGCGGAGGCAAGGCAGTAGAAGATGGTGCTGATGCCGCTGGTGGATTATCATCACTAACAAGCGAAAAAAATTAGTAATTGATCACAAAAGTGATACAGGATGGAAAAAATCAGTAACTCACCCGCAATAACCAAAGCCGGTTTGACAACCTGCGATCGCGGTGCAGAAAACTTCCCCCGTCCCGCAGTACCCATAGAACGAGCAGCATAGATTTGGGCCACACTGCTGGTTCTGGAAATTGGTCCCACATCGATCTCCACCTGTCTGTCTCTTTCCGAGACCTGAACCAGAGCGGTCTGCAATGTTGATATAATTGCTCCAGGGCGTTATTCCAATTCCAGAGAGGAGCTGAGATCCAACAATTGTGTTGTCTTTGAGAGTAACATCGTTGCAGAAAACCCCTAAGACAACGAGAAATGTTGCTAAGCTAACATATGTCCTCCACATTGTTGCACCCACGAATGCACCTTGCCTGGGAATGAAGCGAGTGACGGCTGACAAAAGAATGACGACTGGACATTCAACGGGAGCTGCACAGTAACACTAATGCACAGAAAAGGTCAATGCAGAGAAGAACGATCGAAGAAACAAACCACTGGGTCGAAAAAAGGGAAGGGAGAGTGGATGGTAGTATACCATCGGATGAACTTCCGTAGGAGGGGCAGGTTCAATATCCATTTCAAGGTGAGAACACGGTTATTTGCGGTACCTGAGCAGCTGCGTGGATTGTGGGGCTTTCTGGGGAAAACTCAGATTATATTGCTATCTGGAGAAGCTTGTACAAGAATTCCAGAAGAGGCTAAATATCGGTGCCGAGCATACCGGTAGAGTGCCTGGCACTGAGTGGACTCGGGTTCCAGGACACGTAACCACCAAACAATCTCCCCCTCAAAGCAATATTTGACTGTTCTCAATTATATGAGTGGTCGAAACAAATACTTGATATTACTCTAATTCGGCTGTTTTGTTCAATATATACAGCATTGAGCTGTGAGTAACGCTTCGTGATTACACGATGAATAAACCAAGTTGAAAGTTGTCTAGTTTCGTTTCGGGGATGTACGTCATCCAGATCCATGAGTATGGTCGACTATCAAGTGAACGCTCCTTGACCAAAATGGTGCGGTGTCCATATCGAGACTCATACACTCCCATGTAAGGTGTGGCTGAGCAAGTAGGGGGTAGCGTTCACTGCCACAATTAAGCGAGCTTACCTCGACCCTTCTCCTCAGCCTTATGAGCGACGGAGTCCTAGCTGTTGCCTTGAGATCTTCCCAATGTTCCAACTTACAATCAGTAAATATTTTCTATACTTTGATTAAGAGGAGTCGCGACTTGGGGTCGCGAGTGTTTCGAGAAACAGTCCCTGCTACGCAGCTTTTCCCAAACCGGCCATGAAGCAGCAGCCCGAAGTTATAACATTCTACAGATGGACCAAATCGGAAGAGGATCGTGACTGTTCGTCGCAGCCTCAGGTAGAAAATGTGAATACACATGATCAAGGAACGCGACTACAATCAGAAGATGAAGCAGAATTACCCCGTCAATCCGAATGTTCGAAGGCTCAAAGGGAGGATAAGCATGATGAGGAGGAAGATATAGAGAGAGGTCACGAATCAGCCCCGTTGCCTGGGTTTTCCTGCTTTCAAAGTCCTCCTCAACAACTCAGCGTTCTTGAACCCCTAGAATACTACCCTCTTGATCCCGAGGCCAATCCTATTAGACTTCTTGTTTTGTTGCCTCATTTTGGCGACTCCTACTCAACGGTTCAATGCAACCTATTTCCAGTCTCGCTGAAGCAGCATCACTATTGCTACGCAGCTGTCATCAGAACTCGTGGCAACAAAACTCTCACAAGCAATATTGTCGTCAACTGCCAACGAAAGCAGATAACCAGAAACCTGGAGGTCTTTCTCCGCCATGTTCGGAAAGAGAAGCATGCACTAAAGCTTTGGGTACGAGAAATATGTGTTGACTCAAATGACGAAACATACCACCAAACTCCTGAACGGCGCGACTGGATTTTCGATAACGCATGCAGTACGATCTCTATGCCTGAATTCATGGAGAAACTCCAAGAAGGAGGCGTGTTGGAGCAAGAAAGACAAATTACACTTCGTCAGAAAGCATGGTCAAAAGTCATCAGATGGGATGCTCCAACCCATTTTCCGATTCCGCTTCGCACATTCGAGAACGTGAAACTTGTTACGGACGAAACAATCGACCCTATTCCACACGAATACGTTCCACTCGACCTTGTAGCAGAGGAGATCCGCCTGGTGGTTCTCTTGTCTGCCAAAAATCGATCTGACCCACTATACGCTCATTTCGCACACGAATCAATCTACGGTAATGTTGCATATCAATGCCTTTCATACACTTGGGGAACAGACGAAAAGACCTCGGAGCTGACCCTCAATGGGATGACCATTGCCATCCGGAAGAACCTCGAGAATGCTTTGCGCGGCCTTCGTAACGAGACTAGCAAGACAACTATCTGGATCGATGCAATCTGTATTGATCAGCGAAACGTGAAGGAGAGAAGCAGACAGGTTTCACGAATGCACCAAATCTATGAGAACGCTGATGGCGTGCTTGTATGGCTTGGTGAAGCAGATGAAGACAGTGATCTTGCTTTAGATTTCATCGCTTCCAAGTTCAGTTATGACGCGAAGGACATCTTACGCGACCGGGAAAATGGTGAGGCTACGGTTCCACGGCCTTTTGAATACACCGAGGGTGTATCAAGCGAAGTCGAATTCGAACATGCGGTGTTCGTAAGCCGCGATATTTCCACGCCTTCTGGTACCACGGAGAACGAAGGGGGGCGTGCTACAGAGAGTGATTTCGGAAGCTTGCATTCTACACAGGCCAACACAGCCTCAAGAAGAGCTCATCTCTGGGCTGCTGTGTATCGATTACTGCAGCGTCCCTACTTCCGCCGAATGTGGGTCGTTCAGGAGATAGCAGCAGCATCACTACCAACTGTCTGGTGTGGTACACGAAGCGTTGCCTGGGGAGATCTCCATTCCGCTTGTTTGGAGCTGATAAAAGATTGGGTTAATATCAATCAGACCTGGCAACAATTTGGAATCAGCATTAATCCCACGGCCAAAGGAAAAGAGATCCATGATGGAATTAAATGCTCGAACTCAATACATCCACTTCACGGTATTACCATGATTCACAGATTCGCATATCTTCGACAGAGGAGTTTACTGCAACAGCCGCTTAACTTCCTCTTCCTTACACTGCTACACCGGGAATCGGATTGCACGGATCCACGGGACAAAATCTATGCACTGTGGAATCTGGCAAGAGATGCTAGAGACTTGGGAATGACACCCGATTATTCATTGTCTGTTCGAGACGTATACATCTCTTTTGCGAAGCAGTACATTCTCCACCATTCTTGTCTTGATATAATATGCGCGCCTCAGGTTCGCTGTATTACACCTCTGGAAGGTGGACTGCCGTCTTGGGTCCCGGATTGGAGAACAACGTCTCATACAAACGGCTATATTCGTCCAGAAGTTCTTCCTCTCAGCAACGTTAATGAACCCCAAGATTTAGACGGGCCTATATACCGTGCTTCTCGTTCTACTAAAGCTGTTGTCGGCTTTGTCGAGAACGACGAGTGGCTCATTTGCGGTGGGATGCTAGTGGACATAGTTTCTCTCGTGGCCGCTGAGACAGGAAATGGGCACGACTGGTACCAGATCGCGGTGGAACACTGCCACAATAGCTCTGGGGAGAAGGTTTCTGAGGAGAAATTTAACCGTGACTTCTGGAGTATGATACTTGGAGATGGCTCTAGCTCCTGGGAGTACGATCCACAGCGAGGACAAGTCCGTGTGTCTCAAGCCAAGGGCGTTGACAATGCGCACAAGACTTCACAGATATTCTCTGATCGGAAAGCTATCACACCAAATATCAAAGGGAGGAAATTTATTATCACGAAGAATGGGTTCATGGGACTTGCTCCTTCCTGGGTTGAGGTGGGCGATATCCTGGCGATATTATTTGGGTGCAATGTACCGGTACTATTGAGCAAGTGCACGGAAGACTCAACTCATTTTCATCTGAAGGGGGACTGTTTTGTGCAGGGTTGGATGAGAGGAGAGACCTTGGATAATTTCGGAAATATCACGGACGAGGAAATTGTGGCAAAAGTCTTGCAGGAAAGCCCCGGAATTCAGATACGGTGAGGATCAGTATTGATGCTGTCATCATCAGTTTATCGCAGCCAAATTTCAGAGAAAAAGACTCTATTTGATTAGAAGATTGCATTTTAGTACAATCACTGAACCTCTATCTCTGCCCACATCTGTAGTCTAGCTTTCCGCTGAGACTGCAAGAGCTCCAGCCCATCGGCCGGAACATTGTCTAACTTATCATATGGCTTCTTAGGACCATTTTCGGCCTTCTTTTCGTATACCCACCATCCTGATAGAAGCTTCACAGTATCTGCTCCTTGGTCATTGTCCCCACTCGCGCTAAATTGCATCCTATTCCAAGTTAGAATGATTTCTTACATCTCTTGCATGCTCAAAAGTCAGACTAAAACTTACCCAACACTACCAGCAACCATGGTTGTCATGTAAACGCCGTGACCGTTGTAAGTGTCATCAATCTGAACATCCACAGAAGCCCAGCCGAAAGCCACATCATCAGTTCCTACCTGATGATAAATAACGTTACCAATATGAAGCGTGTTTTCAAAGTCCCAATCACGATTCTCCCGGTCCTTACTTTTGGTCTTTAGACAGTCACCAGATTCATTCCAGAAGATGAAAGCATTCAGCCATCCCGAGTAGCGATCTGGCTGTCCCGATCCGCCTTGAACATGATGAACGATTGTCTGCCAGGAATTGGCCATTGAGTGAGACCTATCGAAGCCCTTGACAAATCGTTTGATGACTGGGACCAGGAGTTGGTGCCATTGGCGAGGCTCTTCACCAAGAGAGGGTATTTTCTCGATTCTGGAGAGGATGGTCTCCCAATCTTTTTTCTCGCCCCTGTATTCAATGTCAGCGCGGTTTGAGTATATTCAAATAGGGCAGGGGTACATACATTAAAGTCACAGAAGGGATCCCACATCCGGTGCTCCCAGCATAGCTGAAATACTTACTCATAGAGCCCATGAACACGATGCTAGCAACCACCCTATCCGTCTCCTGAGTCGTCGTAAAATCTGGCATGACCCATTCTCTCAAGTCAGGATCAACCATATTATCTTGCATCTTTTGGGTCATCTTCTTTGCAAATGTTGCAAAGTCAAGCAGATTCTTCGAACTTCCAGTCTCTCCTCCAATCAAGATATGCAGGTTCTTTGTGCCTTCATGCACAACAAAGCAATCCCGCAATTCTTCTGCATTTCTGCGAATGTAGAAATTGAGCTGGGTCAATATTGCTAGCCAGATGTCATCTGGTCGAATGACGAAGTGATGGTGATCGAAATATGCCTTTAGACATGCGTGGACGAAACCGTTTGGTGCGCTATAGATAACGTCGGAATTTTGATTCGATTCGGGCTGAGCGAATATATTCTTAAAGGAAGACTGAAGACATTCGTCTAACGTAGTGAGAGAGGAAGGTCTCATTGGATGGCATCGTTCGAGGCATGATCTACGGAAGAGCTCTCTCGGGTCGAAAACCTGGTACGGTTGGTTTTCAACCCTACTAGAATACTCCCGTGTTGGTTGTGGATTATCCTCTGTGTGGACGGCCTCGGCTCGATAATGTGGAGCTGGATAAATGGTGACAGGCATGGTGGGAATGATCAAGTGCTGCAGATTCTGTTCCTTGTGAGACTTGTATTGAATTGAGAAACGACAAAAAAAAATTGTGTAATAGAAAGTGATGTGTTGAATTTTTGGATGGCGCGTAAAGGCCAGACAATGAGAGGGGTAGTATTATCATGAATAGGCTAGTCAATTTTCAAATTGGCACGGTTTTACTTGGGAACACGTTTCTGTAAATAGTTTGGGGTCCCGTTTCAACAATTGGTACATTCGCTTTGATCTAGCCAAGCTAGGGCTGTACCAAACAAGTCAAACTAGCTAGTGTTAAGCCTAACCCACGTCACCACTTGCGCATTCTAATATGTTTTCTTTTAGTGTCTATAGTCTAGTTTTATCATCCATGTTTGGTGATCGGTTTTTTCTACCCCAAGACTTGCTAGTTATAACTTAATAGTTGTGTATAAAACCTTGTCTCGCCAAGGTTGAGTACAAGTTGTTGACGATGGTATCTAGGGAGGGCACCACGTGAGTTCGAATAGGTATTGAGGCTCACTGCCAGCACCTCCTCTGCATTATCTACAACATAGGCTTTTATCCTTCTCCCGAATCTACCTCGCAACTAAGAGTCCTTTCTGTCGCTTCTATAAAGGACGCAGAGCAATTGTTAAGAAATAGCTAGGGATTAGTGCTATCATGTCCCCAATACTCGCTAAAGTTGATCCAAGTCTAATAACGCTATATTTTGATGACAAGATTGAATGATACCTGCACTACTTGAGTGCGTAATCAAGATATTTGAAAGTGCATGTCGACAAGTATACTTTTGTGCCCCAGTCCGACTTGAGAATATCTCTCAATCCATTCTTGTCTTCTCGCCGGTTGGGTAGAACTGCAGAGTCCCAGTACAATGATCAACACGGTATTGGGCCCTTTCAACAGGCTAATACTTTCTGCGCTATCCATCAAAATACCATATCTGATCATCGCGCAATCTCCGAGCAACAATATCCTGACGCTTCCAATCCCCGACAAAACCCCAAAGCATTTCAGGACCAACATCTCCAAACATAAACTGCACAGCTTCTTCGAACTGAGGATTTTTCTCTAGATGCTCTTTCACCATATTTTTCATATGCTCGACGAGCTCCTTCCGCACCGTTTTATACTCCTCGCTGTCTAGCTCACAATTTTCCAATCGTTTCACAAGCTCACTTTGGTCGATTTCGTGGGCCCATTGTTCAACTTGGTCGAACAAATTTTGCTTCTCAGCAGGAAGCTGCTGAACAAGTGCATAGCAGTAAGCATATACCCTCATACCGTTTCCTCTCGCTACTATATGTTCATCATCAATATATACCATGACCCCTCGCCAAACGTGCTGCCTCTGATATTCGTCGAGGTCATCGGCCATTTTTCGGTTGGTGTCTCGAGGTTGGTACACAACTGCACATTTGCCAGATTCGATGAACTCGCATAGCGGCTTCTTGCCCTCAGCAATCCAAGTATCCCATTGCTCCTGCGTCCATGTCTGTCGGGCGGAGTCGAGATCAAGGCTCGATAACTGACACCACTTGCCAGAGCGAGGATCTCGGAATTGTATACTTACCTCCGCAAGTGAGGTGAATTTGTCCCACCAGTTATGCCCATGGGGTTTTGGAACTGCTGGTTCTGGTGGTTTGGGCGGTGGATAGAATGATGAGTAGATGCTTGACCACCAGCTTGGGGGTGGATCTGGTACAGCATCAGATCTGAAGAGCCTCCAGCCAGGAAATCGAACTTGTAACCCCCATTCTGTGGGCGTGCCTGTTCCAGGACCCTGCCACATAGAGATTCTTCTTCTGCGAGAATTTCAGCTTCAGATTACCTTTTACGGAAGCTATTGCTAATCGCGAGGAGATCAAAACAACTTGCAGTGCTCTTCTGACACAATAATGTGCTTCAATCAAAGATTAGGTGTTCAAACTGGAGTCTCACCCGTAGCCAGCGACGCCGGGCCTCGCACGTTGCGGAGTCCCTAGCATGGTCGACGGTGCCCATCTCCAAGATTTGCCTCTACGTTCTGGCCGACGGGAGAAGATCGCGTCTATAGGCGTAACTAAGCCAAATTCTTGCCATATGGGAATCCTTCTCCCGGTACTAACGAGGTCAGATTTCTGCCGCTGCAGAAGACCGTGCATCGTTGATGGTGTCCATGATGAGTTTCCCAGTGTCGGCCGCCGGAAGAACACTATACCCGCTGGGAAACTCTTGTACTTCTTCGCGAACAACTCCCAGACCTTTTGCATTCTTTGGTCTTCTTCTACGTCAAGGATTTCCTTTTCCGGTAGTGAGAGCAAGGTTCCAAGACAAAGTGCCTCGTCCGCCGGATACGAAACACCACGGAACGCGAGTGCGCTCTCGAGGTCCGAGAGCGTCTGAAATCCGTCTCTTTTTGCTTGTAGTGAATGGAAGAACACTGCATGTCTGCCAATATCTATCACCAAGTCGTGTCCAAAGCCGCGAAGCCGTGGGTCCTGCATCAATGTCGAGATATTTTGGTATAAAATTGCTACCCCGATTGTTTGATTACTGAACTGCCAGAACAGGACTTGAGGCAACGCAATCTCTTGGAGAGTCCACAAGCGGCGCGTGTGAGGACTCGTGAGGATTCTGGAAGCTGCTTCGAACCAGTCATCCACTTCACAGCAAGTCAGGCTGTTATCCACCACTGGCACTAGTGTAGACTCCCGATAGGTCTTTCTCATTTTGCGGAGCGCAAGTTTCTTTGCTTCGAGAGGTTCAACCGGGCAGCAAAGAGTGTCGAGCCATATCAAAACTTCGGTCTCGTGCGTAGTGAACAATTTGTCACAACTATCCTTTAATTTCTGTGCGTATTCTTTTAGCCTCACCAGCTGGCACTTTGGGAGTGCTGTCATATGCGGGTTTCCCATGCCGTCCGACCATACGTGCGAAATGGCAATATACTGCGTCTCTATCGTGCTGCCTATGACTTCCACGACTGTGTCATCGACTGAGTCTCCTACTCCAATTCTCAGCAATGGAATTCGGCCTTCCTCCATCAGGATCGGTACAGTGGCACTGTTCTCGATGACAATCGATTCGCATTGGCATTCCGCCGGCCAGTGGCTGGGATTGTATTCCGTGGGGACGATTTGGTGCGCAACGCAGCGAGTTTCCGAGCAGTTGATGTGGCTCCGTCTCGTATTTGGTTTGGCCAATTTGCTCATGAAGTGATACAACTGCAGGCTAGAGTATCGATCAACGATCCGGGCGATATCGCTTTTACACCATCCATTGCTAATCATGCTCTCCACAATCTCTTCGTTGAAGAAGCCTAAGTGTCCCCATCCAAGATGCAGAGACGTAATGAGCGACCCGAAATATGTCCATGAGGACTTTTCAACGGTTCCTGCAAGAGATTCGTGTACTGCAACTATCGAATCGGCGATGTCATGATCCAATTCTTGCCGAACGGTGGTGATGATCACATTCGATAACTGAAGACAATGACCGAGGTGGGAGCATATGCCTCGTCGTGTTTCGTCGGTCCCAGGCCATTCTCCAAAAGCTTGAAGAATACTGACTAGCTGACTACTGTTGATGTATTCCTGTCCCTCTTCATCCTTAACCAGCCAGATGTTATAGAAAGTCTGTACCAGCAATCGACGGATATCATCATCGGACTCCGGATCCAGACCATCGACAGGCAGGAGCGAATTTCTGAATTGGCTGTGAACGGCGAACTCAACAAGCATTCCGAAGATTAGCCATGTCTGAAGGAAGCCTTGGAATTCGTCTTTTGGCATTCTATCATTCCTAGCACGGAGTAGCCACTCGAATGAGACGTGTTCGTCGGACGTCGAGGGTTCCTTGATAAGACCTGATCTCCGACCGTAGGCGAGAAAGGGGCCGCCATCGTACCGCTGTCTCCCGAGATGAGACACGCGTATGACCGGAGAACTCGGTTCCTTGGGTAATAGAAAGTGGTCCATATGCGGGTGTTCTGATAGTTCAGACGGTGTAATCAAATCATGGGGAGCGCGGCAGGCGCAAAGGATGTCCTGCCAGGCTATGCGAGGCTAGTCACGTGGCTCTAAAAGACCGAACCACGGAATGAGAGCTGATTAAAAGATGCTAAAGTAGAAACACAGGATGCTAAAGTGTGGTGACAGGCACGATGTGATAAAAGCTGACGCTATTAATAGAATACGGTGAGCAGTTGTAACATCGTTAGCAAGCTCAGGGAATGATCACGTGCTCGTAACTCCTTCCTTCAAGAGCAACTCTGCGGGGACTGAAGCAGCTTTTGGCAAGTGAACTCAAAATTGCAGGGAATTGTACGTTTGACATTCCACGGGAGATTATTTTCCGGAGTTTCATGGTTCCAGTAACCTTAGGTCCACGTTCAAAGTAGTTATTGACAAAGAGGGCAGCTAGGACGCCACGGGGGCTAAGCGCTACTGACTAACCACAAACTGCCCCGCCCTTCGGAGTTATCAATTTGTCAATGCCTTTCCTACTCAACATTGATCTCAATGGCGGCCACGGCAGCCCCTCTGGCCCGCTGTACGAGAAGTTGGACCCTGCACGTCAGGAGATACGATTACTGAACGTCCAATTCGGCGCCGTCGAAGACCAACCACGGTGTGACATCGAGGTGCTGCCATTGCAGGAAGACACTGATTTTTGTCGCTCTTTCCTACGTCTGGGGATGCAAGAGATCGCAGAGATATCCTCGTGCGCGACAACGTGGTCAGCGTAACAACCAATCTTGACCTGCATCTTCGATACTTGCAATGCATCAAAAGCTTATCACGTATCTGGCTCGATGCACTCTGCTTATAGGTCAATTGATACCGAACAAAACACCTCGGAAACTTGACGTTTCGGCCTCTGTTTTCTGAGGAGGTTCTTTTACGCGGACCTGTTCTTTAACTCGATCGACGCCTCCTTGCTTTGAAGTGCGCGACATTCACGTTCGCCTGCCTCAACCCCGATCGGAGGTACTCATAGTGATGCTTGTCGGGAGCCGTATTCACTCAATGACTGTAATACGTAACCTTAGAGGGTGATTTGTAAAAATGCCAACGAAACCTGCCTGCATGATATGCTTGCGAAGCCAGCCTCTCTAGAACCCAATTGGCTGAAAACCCAGCCACCACCGAAGCCTTCGGTGGCAGAATCAGGCCTAGTGCTAGATATCGGTGACCAAGATGGACTAATTTGGATACCTCAACGATGAATTCTTTTTTTGAGTGTCTTGGGGTCTATTCCTTCCGACAAATTGATCCTTTTCAAACATTTCGAGGCCCGGTTTGAAGAAGCAAGGAAATATGTCGGGGCAAGAGGAGGTGTTCATCACGATCGCTGCGAACGGGATGCAGCCGGACAGCGACAACTCGTTCACCACTTCTGTGAGTCCCAAAAATCATAATCAAGACACCCCGTTAATTTTAATTAGGTAGAAGGCAGTTCGATGACCACACCTTCGCCGAGAACCCATGATACGATTGGATCAGGTTATCACTTAAAGGACATTACTGAATTTGCTGCAAAGCTTAATCAAGTAGGTGCTGTTATTCTCAATCGCAACACATCTGGGGATACCCCTACCGCCATTTCACATGTGAAGAATCCTCTTAATCATGGCCTTCCGCTGACGCGCGCGAGGCTGCGCAAGGAGTATTTCCAAACCGCAACTATTCTCAAGCCCGTTACCAGGATGTTCAAGTGGTTTTGATACGGTGGAATGACGACAATCGTCTGGGAGTTTCGTGTGAACTTGAAGACCTCTGTAAAGTCTTTAAGCAAGGTTACGGATTTGAGACCACAATATGGCTCATACCAACCGAAGATTCACTCGAGAATATTATGGGTAAAGCTTTGGGCTTAGTAAAGGAGGCTGGAAAAGAAGGCAAACTCTTGGTTATCTACTACGCTGGTCATGCAGCTATGAATGAGGCTCGCCAGCACGTATGGTTTAGGTATGTATATTGTAGCGCATTGCAACACGCATAGATTTCCAAATTCTAATATGTACTTTGCAGAACCGGACGCCGTGAGGAAGGGTCGCTAGAGTGGTTTGCTATCCAGCCACTCTTTTTAAAGGCCAAGGCAGATGTTATTTTTCTCTTCGACTGTTGTGCAGCTGCTTCTGCCGCGACTTTATCCCCGAATGTTATTGGCACGAAGGAAACAATTGCTGCTTGTGGATTCGAAGCCCAGGCTCCGGAGCCTGGAGCGCATTCGTTCACATGTGAGCTTATTGAAGTACTTGATAAATGGAAGTTTAAAGCTCCGTTCTCTGTAGCAATGCTCCATAGCGAACTTCTCGCTAACCTGCGGCATCCAAAGCCGAAGAAAGATATGTTCGGCAAATTGGTAGAGTCTAGGAGGACACCAGTATACATTGTTACAACGTCCAATGCTAAGGCTATTAGCCTTGAGCTTGCACGCCGTCATTCGGAACCCACAGACTGTAATATCGATTCTAGACCTCGAAAACGATAAAGAATTACCCCCGACCCCGTTTTTACGAATGGGGAAGACTCGGATGATTTAGAATCTCCAGTAGCCACTCCGCCAACTTCTGAAAGTAGTACGAACGATTCTGGTCCAAAAGAACCAGATACCGAGAAATATGCACAAGATCAGCTCAATCGGGTACTTCCCGAAGGCGACCTGAACATACCCCATGTTCTCATCTCTCTAGCTTTAGAGGGGGAGCAGCTTCTTGAGATTGGGGCTTGGGAAAAGTGGCTTGGTGATTGCCCAGCATTTGCAAAGTATGCGAGGATAGAAGGAATGTATAAGAGCCATTCGACGCTACTTATATTATCAGTATCAGTCATTATATGGGACTTGCGTCCAGATAATCAAGCATGTTCTTTCATCGGGTACGTCAATTCTACTAATCTCGTCAGGGAGCGAACTTGGCAAGCTAAGGAGGATTTGAATCTTGGAAGGAGTGGGAAAACATCCGAAGCAATATTTCTCGAGAAATCTCAGCATCACGCTCAGACACGTCACGGGAAAGCAGGTCCACGTCATTGTTGAGGACCCAATCTGCATCACCCATGGCAATACTTGGCTCTTTTCCGTCAAAATCGTATGTGCGACGACCTGAATGGTCGTTTCAACACATACCAATCGCTCCTAAGGTGCTTAGTCTGGATACCCGCTCAGGCTTATCGAACAGGGCCGAGGATATCAATGCGCTTACATCTCATCCAACTCTTGCACCCAACCACGCCCTAGGTAGCGTATTGAGTCCAGAACCTAAGCTGGAGCGCTCTGATTCTTACCATGTACAACTTTCCATGAGCACTCCACAATATACGATGCCCCAGCAATCGCCATTTGCCTTGATACGCCCTTCAAGTGGAGCATGGAACCCACAAGACGACCAGACACTCGTGGCAGCTCGAGCGCAAGGGATGAATTGGGCACCAATTCAACAAACCTACTTCCCCTCGAAAACACCCAATGCGTGCCGAAAGAGACATGAGAGGTTGATAGAGAGACGAAATACGGACGATTGGGATGGGGTGAAGCTAGAGATTCTAGCCAAAAATTATATGGGTATGAGGAGAGAGATCTGGTCGGGATTGGCTGCTCAGGTTGGGGAGAAGTGGAACGTGGTTGAGCAGAAGGTACCTTCTTCTATTAATCAAACATATACTGAGACTAACTTTACCAAGTGCATGTTGCAAGGCCTCAAGAACCTCCAAATAGCAGCCCGCTCCTGCGCCCGCCGCGAACGTATGCTCGACACCTCCCAAGACGGACCTTATCAAGGGGCCTACAAGCGAGATGACAGCGGACTCGGTCTTGGCGATGACTTAGAAGCTGATTATGATGGAGATAGAGCTCATGATCGCTCCGGCAGTGCAAGTGCTTACCAGGGACACTATTACAGTTCCAGTGGTGGTAGCGGCGGCAGCAGAGGCAACCATCCTCATGGACAGAGACTCCCTAGCATGGACATGGGGATCGATGCGATAATCAATCGACCTGGGAATGGACATTGATATAATTTCGGGCCTTATACGTGCTCGTGCGGTCGAACCTCCTCCTCAAAGTGTCCTTTTTCGAGACCGCCATCCGGAATCTACTCCCTAAATTGCTACCCGGCTTTTTGAGCTTAGCACAGCTTTCCAAAAGCTTCTCCATATCCTTCAAGACTTTCTTTGCTTCGGTAACACATATGCCCATGCGGGACTGCTCTAGTGGACTCAGTACTTGCTGGTTCCTAACGTCTTTGAATTTGTCAAGACAATTTGTAATCAACACAGCCTGAGTGTATATGTCTGCAAAGTCTCCGGCGCCATTTGCATATTATTGACGAGCCTCCAAGAAATTGCTCCGACGGTAATGGGGTCGCTCAGTAGATCGAATCCTGGGGGAATACCATCTTGGATGATCTTCCCTTTCCTAGATATGAGGTATCCCAGTTCAGGCTCGTAATAGAGTTCGGAGCAGCAACGGCATGTGGAAGGCTGTAGGGTGTCGATTGAATGCTCCGCAGTCGACTTGCCTGCTAGCCGTGCGTCAAGTGCATGCAAACATCAAGAGGGGAAAACTAGGCCTGACTCTTACAGAATAAAAGAGTTGGGAGTTCTTTCAAAGTTGTTCTACTTCCGTACTGTCTGTTTGGTGTATGAAGCAATGATTTAATAGACTGATCAGATCGGACGAAAGGCACACCTTTCTCAATATCTGAATGCGTTAAATGTCTCACCTGGCCGCATGCACAAACCGTGTCGTACGAGGCGAAAACGACACACAGCCTCACACCTCCTGCAGTTGCGGCTGAGCTCCCATAGATGCCGTGAACTGGTTTATATTTCGAACAATTGAAGTATCATTTGTAGAAAAAGGTATTTAGTGTTAGGCTTTACTTTCGGGGGAAGCATCAATAGGTTTACCATGTTTAGTCAGCATCTCGCTATCCCAAACAGCCCCTATTCATTTGAGAAGGCTGCCCTTGCGGCCACCATCCTCATGAAACCACAAATTCTGCTGAACATTGCATTCAAACAAGCAGTTTTGCGAAATTCGAGTTTTTATGCCGCCTTTTGCTTATCCAAGCAGCGACGATCCCCTGAACTGATGTGAACTTCTGGATCACAAATTCGTCCGTCAATTCGTCCGTGACTTCGTCCGATGGACCAAAACACACCAAACATCATTTCGAACTTACCTTCTTTACAAAAAGGTACCCCAAACATCAATTTAGTCCGCCTCATCGTCCGGTTCTGACTGTACCTCGAATCTTCTTTTTGGCTTACCGATCAACTTACTTGATAATTTCGACGTCAGTTCAAATACTTTGCTTTTGACCCTCCCAACCTTTCCTCTCGAAATCATATTTATGGTACTTCTCTGCTCGTACCTAGTTGCACCTATCAATTTATTCTCTAAATTAGTTTTCAACGTTGTCGAGGTGCGGATACGTCTTCTCGAATCATCTCTTTACTCAACATGGGCTGGTTCGCTTCCTTCCTCTACTCGCAATTATTCGTCACACTGCCCAAGCCCACCAAAGACTTCACAGGCCAGACAATCATAGTAACCGGCTCAAACACCGGACTCGGACTCGAAGCAGCACGTCACCTCTCCGCCCTGAACGCAACACTCATCATCCTCGCGGTCCGAAACACCGCGAAAGGCGAGACAGCCAAGCAATCCATCCTCGCCAGCACAGGACACGCTACCAACAGCATTGAAGTATGGAACCTCGACATGCAGTCATACGACTCCATCAATACCTTTTGCGCGAAAGCCAACACCCTCCCTCGCCTGGATGCTGTGCTTGAGAATGCAGGTATAATGACAAAGTACTTCAAGCTGGTGGCAGGGTATGAAGCGACCATCACCACGAACGTTATTGGGACTTTCCTTCTCGCTCTCGGACTTTTGCCAAAGCTGAAGCAGTCTGCGGCCCAATACAAGATACAACCCAGACTTTCGATCGTGGCTTCGGATCTGCATTTCATTGCCAAGTTCCCAGAAGGAAAAAGCAAGGATATTTTCGCTGCACTGAATGACGAGAACAAGTCGGATATGAGTATGGAAAGGTGGGCTCCATTCAAATCGCAGTATTTTCAATCTAATCGATCTGGAACTCAGATATGCAGTCTCAAAACTCCTGCAAGTCTTCGCTGTGCGCGAGCTTGCTTCCCTTTTGAGTCATGAGTCGAAATCGACATCGCCGAGTGTGATCAACTGCATGACGCCTGGAGCTTGCAAATCCGACTTTGACCGCGAGTCTACAGGTTTTGCGAGAGTAATGGGCAATTTCATGGCAGCGATGCTTGCACGCACTACGGAGGAAGGAAGTAGAACGCTTGTGGCTGGGTTGGCTGCTGGTGAGGAGAGTCAAGGGGGGTACATGGCTGATTGTAAAATCCACCCGTATGTGCTTTCTTCCCTTCCGATACTCTTCGAATTGAGTATGAGAGATGCTGATAACGTCAATAGGCCAGGTCCGATGGTTATCGGTTCGGATGGGGCGGCTTTACAGAAGAAAGTTTGGGAGCAGCTTGTTGGTCAGCTGGAAACTGTTCAGCCTGGCATCTCCCAGAATATTTGATTGGAGAAAAGTTGTGGAAAAAGAAGTATTGTAGATATGGTGGAGTTCAAATTTTCGTGGTAGTGAAATAGGATATTATGATTAAATTGGAGGAAGATCCGTGTACTCAATATAATGCGTTAAAAATTCAACCTTGGAGCTGGTACTGGGAGCTGTTGTCCCTTGGACTAGAAGTAAATATTGAGAAGTGTCATTAGAAACTGTTACTGCCTTCTGCAATTGTCGATACCCTCTACACCCAAAAGCGCGTCATATACGCGACGGTGCTCTTCGTACTTGGTATTATCCGTTGACTCTAGTTTGTTTTTAGGTATAGGCGTTCGGGGCTTCTTGAGGTGTATTTGGAGGAGATTGGCCTTGCTGTTACAAAGTTAGCACTGGATGATTCTATCTGTCTTTGCAACGGGGGTCTGATACCGATCAAATGCATTTATTTTGGCTCGATAATGCCTCTTCAAGACATTCTCTGATGGGTATGTTTCCGTTCTTTTGGGCGGCGATGAGAGGAGTATTGCCCCCACGATCCGCAAGCGTTAGATTGGCGTTATTTTCGATGAGAAGTTTGACCATGTCAATATTTCTGTCGTTCACAGCGTAAATCATGCTGGTAGTTCCGAAAGTATCTGCAGCGTTCACATCGCTGCCGCACTCAAGAAAGAATTCAGCCTGAGAAATTCTCCCCTGCCCAGATGTCCATATCAAGAATGTCTTCTTGTAATTGCATATCGGGCTCTCTGTCTTCACAAACTCTAAGTTTGGATCGAATATTCTTCGAAACGGAAGTAATTTCTTGCAAATTGTAAGTGTTTTCTCCCATGACTGCTGCTCCGTATAATCAAAGGCAGTCATATGGCTTAATGCGACCTCAAAGGCGGAGTTCCCCACCTGGTCGAGGGACTTTTCCCTCTTCATATGGTCAAGCAATATATCTGCAAGCTCGACATTCGCGCTCCGTATACAATATTCCCAAGGTGTAACTTTGTTACTGTCTTCTTCGGCAATGTCATATCCGGTTTTCAACAGCTCACAAACAAGGGAGTGGTTTTGGGTCCAGATAGCCGTATGTAAAGGGGGCCTTCCGGAAGTTTTCGAAGAATATGCTCTGAGCATCCTTCCACAATCCAATCTGAAAGACCTCTTTCTCGCGCAACCTGGAGAACCGATTTCCCGTTTTTATTTTGAAGGCTGATGTTTGCGCCTTTGTGCATTAAAAAGAGCGCCAAATCTTTACGTCCTGTAAGGAGAGCCATATGTAGTGCAGTATTACCGACACTAGATTGTGCATTGATGTTCGCCCCCCGTTCGAGGAGCAGGCTTACCCTCTCCAGCGCACCCTGGTAGGCGTGAGAGTAGAAGACAGCAAAATGTAAGCTCGTCATGGGCCATGTTTCGGGAAACTGGGGGGCCTTTCCAGGAAAGTTCACTAAGGCTCCGCGATCAAGAAGGAGTCGTGTTAATTTTGTATCCATGCTTGCTGCCAGATGCAAAGAACAAGTCCTGTACTTGGGGTCGAGAGTATTTACATCCACCCCGTGGTTCAAAAGAACTTGGATAGCTTCGGTCTGGAGACAGATTGCCGCCAACATGAGCCCAGTTGTGTCTGTGAGGTAATGGTGTGGAACTTTGGCACCTAAATCGGCGCCCTGTGCTATGAGCTCCTCCATTGTTCCGGTTCTGCCAACTTGAGCTGCTCTGTGTAACGGTGTTTCGCCAAAATTATTGCGCCGATCTTTTTCATATCCTTTTTCCTTTATAAGCCATCGAACTGTATGAGACAACCCATAAGTTGCTGCAGCATGAAGTGGTGTGTCTCTTCGATTCATAGAATTTTTATTCCAGTCGGTCCAAGGTGTTCCTTTGTCACAGCCCCAAGCACTCGGGCGTATCGATGAAAGGAACTCGTCGGCACTGTAACGTTGGCTGCTCTCAAGGAAATTGACAATCAGGTCTCGCATAGAGGACTCCAAGTTGCCTTGAACGGCATGTCCAAACCAATAACTAGCAGCGTATTCGTAGAAAGCATGTTTCTTTATCCTCTCGTTGAGCCTCATTTTGAAGAAGCACAATGTCGAGAACTCAGGCAAGGACAAGTAGGCCAGGCAAGCCTTCAAGATGATCTCGGGACCAGGTGCGAGACTGCCAAGCCGTATGTTCTTCAGATATCTCCTGGCTGTTTCATGAAGCAGGCGGATATGTTGAATGCCATAGATCGTATCAGTGACCACGAGTCCGCTACAGGCGGCGACGAGGTCATCCACCGGTACATGTCTCTCTTCGCCCAATTTTTTATCGCCTGTCTCCATTGCAAGTGCCTCTTGCAACGCTTTGACGGTTAGAACACCCAAGGCATGGGATAACCAAGCTAGGACTTTGAATGCTAAGTCTCGCTCATTGGAATCTTTCATTTCAATTTGCTTAATTGTAAACTCGTAGCAACCATCGTAGGTGGGAGGCAATGTGTTTAATGCGTCTTTTACCTCGGGGGCAGTCGATAGGTGTTCTAATACGTTAAGTATTAATTCGGCCTTCAGAAACCTTGCTGAAGATTAGTCGTGTTCTGGAATGGAAACAGATTTATCCTTACATTCTGTCATTCGCCTCGCTTAACATTCTAATGGCAAGGTCTTTTATTGAAGGGTCGGCTTGTACATGATTTCGCAACTGGCTGCCATTTTTCAAGCGACTTTCAATGTAGAGAATGACGTCTGCTTTCCGCGGTTTGACTTCGATTTCGGTGCTAATTCCACCTGAGAATGGAAGCTGTCGCTGGGATCTTGACGTTACGAGAAGACTTATCGGCGGCTTCAGAGATTGAAGTTCCTGTATGAGCTGTTTGCAGAGCTCTGTGCTGCGCAATTCGTCTAGAGCGTCGATGATTATAATTGTCCGACCAAACTTCTGTATCTCCTCTTGCAACCACGATTTGTATTCAGCTGGAGTGGGCTTTGCTCCTTCCCAGTTGAAACCCAGAGATTTCATCATTGACTTGGATATCTCGCCACGTTGTTTGAACAATTGTACAAGGATGTTCGTGAATAGTGTTTCTATCGTTTGTAAATCCTGTTCGCGGTAATCGATGAAGAGCCACGCCAGTCCAGTATGCTTGGTCATTAATGTTGACGATATATGGTTGATGATGATAGCTGAAAGAATTGTCTTGCCTGCTCCAGCGTCACCGTGGCACCATAAAAGCTGTGGGGATCCGGCAAGCCACGATTTGAACCGCTTATCTTCAAAAATCCATCCACCAGTCCCAACCTGAGCTCGTTCTAGGAGATCGGCCTGTTTACCCCAAAAATTGGTTGACGAAAGCCAGCGCATCATTTTTGATTGCTCCTTCATTTGAATATTCTCACTTATGTCGAGGAGTCTGCTGATTGGGGAATTATCCACTACGTAAACATAGTTTAGCATCCGCAATAATACACAGATTCGACTCTTCATTCTACATTTCGAGCAATATCCCCAAATAGCACAAAGAAAAGAGACTGTTCGCAAAAACCCTTTTTCTATTGCAAAGAATCCTGACAATAGCTGACATGCTAAAGGGCCATTGCAATCATGTTTAGTAGAATTTGCCTACTCACGAGACGTCTGGACCCCATAGATTTCAGGGCCTTGCCCCACAGTTTGCTGGCCTAGAAGTTTCTGCAGATACACAACGAGATCCTCGTATCTTGGACCGTATTTGACCCTTATCAACGGCTTGAATTTTAAACCGTCGTTATCCCGAATAAGTAAACAGTGTCGATTTGGGATGTTCTTGTGGCGTTCGCTGATCCATGTTAAGAGTGCTTCAAAATTCGGATCCTCTAGCCCAGACCCACAACCAATGAAAAGTATAGTCTTGTCTTGAAGGTAGCTTTTAAGCATATCTTGTAAATCGTCCGAATGTTTGACTTTGTAGTAGTCTGTGGTGTCTAGGACTACCTCGTCTGGATTATGATAGCTCCCATGTATATGGAAGACCCCTTTGAGATCTCCTCGTCGAAAATTTGCAATGTCATCCTTGTTCGATCGACCAACACGTTGTAATCCACAGTATTTCTCAAGAACATCGTCGTAATTTGTTGTGAGTAGAGTTGCGCCTTTATCGTATAGAGACTTGAGTGCATCGAGAAGAGCCGGATGTCTAACTTCTTGACTGAGACTTCCGAATACCGACTCTAACCATGTAGGGTACTGCTCAGTCTGCTCCATTTGACTTTTTAAAACCCTCGCAGCGTCTAGTATTCCGCCAACTTCTGGATCCCCAAGCGATTGATATGCAATGTTTGTTCGTCGATTCGATCTGTCGACGTAACCCTCACTGATTAGATAGTCCAGACCATTTCGAATCAGTCCCGTCCATTGGATGCGAGATAAAGGTTGCCCAGTTTCGTCTGCAGTCACGTTGAGTGTAACTCCGGCACCAGCTATAATTACCAGCCGGTGGTTGTTCAGATCGTTCTGAAGTCGCGCGAGAAGTTCTTCTTGGCGTCGCGTTGCCTCAATTGTGGCTTCATCCTTCAACTAATGTCATTTTCTCGTTTTTTTCTATCAAGGTACCGAGCTGCATTGTACGTACTTGCGAGGCCATGACTATCTTTTATCGTGGAAGCAATGCCGGAGAGGATCGACGTCAAGCAGAGCGATTTGGGTTCTGTATCGTCATACCGAGGTCTTTTGGAAGCGATTACCCCGCACACCACCTCTTTCTTCTGCCTAGACTTGAGATCGATGGAAGTACGGTTTTTGATTGGGGAAATCGAGTGCAAAACCGCCGATCCAGCACAGCCTCGGTAAATTGCTTGACTGTTCATCAATAGACGATAAGCAGTTGATTAATAGACAACCTCTCTGAGTAAGGCTCTGGGCGAAAGGATCGCTGATAACCGGCAAAGAAGGGATGAGGAGCTGAAAATGGTGGAAAGAGCCACCACCGGAGGCTATGTCCGGAAGTGTCTCATATGATCGATGTACATTGGATACTCTTCACGTTGCACAGATCACATGGAACCAATAATATCAACACCACAGCCAAAAGAGAAGCCACAGCTAAACGTGCAGACGCCAAGGAATGGTCACCTGAGCTCGGGTTTGAGCCCTGAAAAGACAAACTGGAAGAGTATATTACTCGCCATAGTAGCAGATAAATAGAGGAAATACAATGTGGATTATTTCATATTATATTTAGAACCCGACGTCATAGGCAAGCTCGGCAAGATCCGAAATTCAAGAGCTCCGTGGCGAGTTAATAAGCAGCATACTCACCACCCCTTTCAGTGGACAATAGCCCCGGACCCCGGAGTTTATTCAGAAGTAAGATCATCAAGAACCCCAGGAATCTAAACATCAGGCCACCTTTATTTCAAAACAAAAAAACTTCAACTTACAAGACTGTAAATGCTCCATATTTGAAATTCCAGCCTTATTCTCGACACAGAAGAGAAACCAAAAGAAGCATGGCTACACCAGTTATCCTCATAATCGCAGCCGGCCCCAACCTCGGCGCCGCAATCGCCAAGAAATTCGCAAGCAACAGCTACAAAGTCGCCCTCGCAGCCCGCAGTCTCTCAACCGGAATCCAAGCCAACGGATACCTACACATAAAAACCGATCTCTCCTCCCCTCACTCCGTGCCCGAGATCTTCCAGCACGTTGAGAAAAGTCTCGGGATTCCGAATATCGTAGTCTTCAACGGTATATTTCCCTCTCACCACCACGTAAGATATACATATATCATGACAAAGCTAATAGACATATCAGGCGCAAATCGTCTGGTAACGCCCCCGGACGACCCATTCTCGGCATCGCTCGAAACACTCATCGCATCCCGCACCGTCGGATTAGACAGCGCGTATATCGCTGCACAAGAAGCATTGCGCTGCTTCAAGCAATTGCCAGATTCGACACGCTCAGCGTTCATCTACACGGGCAACGCACTGAATCAGATTGCTATCCCGGGCGTGCTGCCGTTTGCGTTGCCGAAGGTGGCGGCGGCGATGCTGGTGGAGTATGGCGCTAATGCTTATGGGCATTTGGGGTATCGGTATGTTTTCGGTTTTGAAGTTCAAGTTGAAATTCTTTCTAACGATATGAGAAAGATTCTACTACGCCGACCAGCGCGAATCCGACGGCCGCCCCGTTGCTGAAAGTAGGGATGGCGACGCACATGCTGAGATGTACTTTGCGCTCGCACAGGAAGAGAACCAGTCCAAGTGGCTTGTGACGTTCACGAAAGCGAAGGGCCGAGAACCATTTTTAGGTGTTGATTTTGAGGGGAACACGCGGGCTTCGTATGATGAGCGGTTTGGAAGATAGAGTCTTTTTGGGAGACCTGGTGATTATTGGGGCGGTTTGTGAGTTGGGATGGCTGGGATTGAGAGAGTGTTGATTTAGTTATTTTGAGTATATGTTTGGGACCGCTATTGAGAGGTTGCATAGCAGAAGCGGCAATGAAAAGATTATAGGTGCATGGTAGCGGAAGCTATTCGTGCGAGAACGCCCAGGGGCTAGATTACACATCAACTGATACTTTCAGACAAATCTGCTGGGTCGGTCTATAGAGAGAAAAAGGAGAAGAGCAACAAAACGAGAAGTTTACTGAAACGAAAACGCCATTTTATTTCCCGAAACTTTTATACAATCTCCCGATATAATCTTACCAGCTCCTTCTACCCTCTATCCGCAGACAGAAATCCCAATTATACACCCATCCCATCAATCAACTTATCCTACAACCGCCTACCCCCGTCCATCCTTTCAAAGAATCCCCCTTCCTACTCACTACACCCACAATCCTCCCTCACACCGCCCAACCGTCCCTTCCCAAACCCCGCACACCCCCACGCAATCCTCCCCTCACTACACTGCAACAGCACCCCCCAAAGCCTCTCAACCGTCTTCCCCAACCACGGCGCCTCCAAACTATCCTCCCTCTCATACACACCCCCCTGTCCCCACCTCCCCCCACTATCCCTCCTCTCCCCCTCCTTCATCGTCGGCAACTTCTCCTTCGCATGCGCCCAACTATTCTTCGTATCCCTCTTCATCAACGCATCATACAACAACTGATAAACATCTTTATCTAACCCCCTCAACCTCGCTGCTGAAGCGAAGAAATTGTTTCCATATGTTAACAACACAGTTTCGCACGTCTTGGCGTCTTTATTAGCTGCACCGAACATGCTGGCCAGTAGATGGAAACTATCTTCCCAGCCGAGGGAATCGATGCAAGAGGTGCAAGAACACGGTTCCAGGGGCCCTAGGGCGAGGAATCCGGTTTTTGGGAGGGCGTCAGGCAGGGGGAAGCCCATGGGTGTGAAGTATTGGTTGATGTGTTGGATCATTTGGGAGAGGATTGGGGGGTTTGCGGTGATGGAGGAGGTGGAGAGGAAGAGGGTTTGCACGGGTAGCCAGTCCCAGGAGTAGAGGATGTGGTGGAGGAGGGCGGCGGTGGGACCGCCGGTGTTGGGGAGGGGGGTTATGTTGAGTTGGCCGGTGAAGGGGCCTTTGAGGGATTCGAGGTCGGTGATGGCGGTGGAGGTGTTGAAGATCGCGTCTTGGGAGTAGAGGTTGATGGTGGGTTGGAGGAAGTTGAGGTAGCCGTGGTATTGGACCATGCTCGTTAGGGCCGTGATTGCTTGGATGGGATCCCCGGCCGAGTGCGCGATAACAACTTCGAAGGAGCGCACTTTCGGTGGCCGGTAGATCTGGTCTAGGTTTGGTGAGGGAGGGGTGTGGAAGGTGGCTACGGAACGGTCGTAGGCGATGGTGTCTACCCAGTGCACGACGTTTGTGCTGATGAGGACGGCGAAGACGAGGGTTGTGGTGGCGAGGAAGAAGGGGAATTGCCACGGCTTGGCGTGGATTGGAAGAGGGCGGCGACGAAACAGCCGCAGGATGAGGTTCAGGACGCGGGGTGGGTAGTAGCCGATGTGTTTGGGCCCGACGCAGACAACATAGATAAGCGTGAACGCGATGACTTGTAGCCAGTCGATGAAGTTGTATTCTTGGGAGAGGACCCCGATGGTGAGGATCCAGAACCCTGAATGAAGCGTGTTAGTGACTGCTTCTCGAGCAGGTTCACTTGGCTCCTCCAATGCTCCGCCGATGTGTTCCTCCGAGATGAAAGGATAGGCAGCGTTTATAGAGCTGCCGAATATAGCGAGAAGCGCAACAGGTGGTCCAAGGTTGAACAGACGGTAGGTGATAGACCACGACTGCGCGATACTACCTGCCATGACCATGTTCTCGAGTTTAGCCGTAGCGAAGCCGGACATGATCAGGGGTATGATGCCTGCAAGTAAATAAACCAACAGGAAGCTTTCCCAGGGTTCCTCCCTCCTGGATTCGATCTTGGGCCCGATTCTCGAGAAGAGTTTCGAGAGGCTGAAAAGTCCGAAGCTAGACAATGCGTAGAGCAGAGCTTCCTGATCGAGTCGATAGTCTTGGTAAACCACCAGCACCCCACCGAACAAGACGAGGATAACTCTTGGGAAGCGCCAGAAGGAGATGGTTTGCCCTCTGGGAAGCAGGTAGCAAACATAAGCCAACCTGAACAGTAGGCTATCGCAAGCATACGTCAAAATCTACCTCGTCAGCCAGTTCCCCCATTGCATCTCAAATACGTACCGGAAACATAGCCAACACCGGCAAATTATCGTACAGCATCAACGCCTTAACAGCACACAAAGTCGCCGGGCCCGCAAAAGCAGAAGACACAAGCGTCCTAGCCAAGAAAATAAATGTTTCCCCCCACGTGTACTTCTCATCTTCTTTCCGCCTCGCGCCGCGGAAGTCTTTTGCTCTGACCAGCAGGACCGTGATAGCGACGATGATATAGGCGGCTAATTGCAGCAGGAACGTGAAATAAAAAGCTAGGAGCCATAATTAGCCTTTCCTCGTCAACCATCCCCTTTCAACCTCAACCCAAACAACCAGCATCAACAAAGCACGAGTACAAATAAGAACTCACGATATCCTAGATACCTCAAAGTTAGCACGTGACCACATCCTCATTCTCAGCGAACTCACCAAAACCCCCCCTCAACATCCTCCGTCCACCCAGCGTCCCAACCACACTCAGTACCACCCAAAGCACACCCATAATACCGTTCCTCCCCCTCCCACTCACCACCTCCTCCCCTCCCTCACCCTCATCTTCACTCTCCTCCTCACTCTCCATCCCCATCCCAATCTCCCTCTCCTCAGATTTGCGCGGCGGCGGCGCGTAGCGCGTCCGCTGCCAGCGACGGGGGAGCGCGAAGCGCATCTCTTTTCTTTTCTTTTCTCCCTCTTCTTTCTTTCCACTTCCTCGTATCGTGATCAATACGGCCTCATCTCAAGCTCGTCGAGGGGAGAGTCACGACGACGTACGTTGAAGGCTACGCTGGCTGAGGATCGGAATGCGGACTAGCCCTACCTAGCTCGCCCCTGAGCCGCACCGCAGCGCACGCTGCTCCAATCCGGCGGCGCGGGAGTGCGTCGCAGCAGTCTCAGCTTCCCTGAAACGGAATGGGCTGATGGTGGGTGGGTGGGGGGTGCTGATTGGGTGGGTGCGGTAGGTGGGGATTTGAGAGGTGCGAAGTGGGTTAGTGTGCTTACGTGGCTGTGGGTTGGAGTTTTGCACGCACGCACCCAGCTGCGTGGACTTGAGCTTTTGCTGAAGAGAGATTTGAGATTGAAAGATTTGAAGCTGGTAGAGTGCTGAAGGTGAGTTGCTTGGGAATTTACAAAGTAAAAGGGAGAGATTACGGGGTTCTTTTGTGGGTGTTGATTGTTGAAGACTGCGGAAGAGATAGCCAATCGCGTCGCTTCCGTGGTGCGTGGCTGCATTATTGCATCATTGAGGATCTCGTTCCTTTTTCTGCTGCATTTGGATTATTTTGGGGATGTTTGTGCCGGATTTGGATTCGATGCCGCGAGACGGTGGAGATTATTTATTGTTTCTTCATTGAAGCCCACTCGTTTCAGCTCTCCTCGGTTTTGCGAGCTTAGCGTCAGAATCCGCGTGGCTGCATATGGAATTCACGATAAGGTAGGAATAGGTATTTCGGAACATTGAATTCATCTGACAGCATCCCATCATGAAGATGCAGCAGATCTAGTCCTACATACGGTATCTCATCTGTCGACTTTGCTACCAAGTGGTTCAGAATAAAAACGCCAACTCGCATGCACATTTTATACAATGGGCCTTTTGATTCCCAACCCCGCCCCCAACCCCAAATGCCCGTACCTCCCACAAATACGCCACGGAAATGCAGTACAAAAACTTCTCACATCTCTCCTAATTATCAAGTGATAAACGTCGTCTTCAAGTGAGGTCAGACACAAGTCCACTCCGCAAAAACACACCACCGCGCACTGCGATCCGCCAGCACCAGCCCCCTCCACACGCCGCGCTCCCCAACCTTGATGATCGTCTCCCAGGTGCCTCCATCACCACGCTCGACCGCCTGGCTCGTACTCTGCAGCTTCTCTTCCTTGCGCATCAACCTCAACACTTTACCGCCCGGAGCCTGGATCGCCAGCTTTGCGGGCTTCTTCGAGGCGTATGCGTTTGTGGTGCTAGGATTTGAGCCGGAGGCGGAAGAATTCGTGATTGACATTGCAGACGTTGGACGGATGAAGGGGATTGGTGAGGTGCCGCCAGGGTTCGGTGATGTGGATGAGAGGGATGATGGATGTTGGCGGATGGCGAAGACGAAGGTGTTGTTTAAGGCAAGACGTTGGCATTGTGGCTGGGCGACGTACAGGTCGTGTCTTTGGGCATGGGGAGTTGGATGTCTGGTCAGGAACTCGTACGGTGGGTTCTCTCCTATGTGGACAATGGGAAGGGCGAATGCAAGCGGGTGAGGGATGTCCTTGATCGAGTGCATCAAGCCTCGCTTGCCGGCATAGATCTTCAGAATTCCGAGTCCTTCATCACCTGGTAGGAGAGCTTTCACTGTGTAACGTTTCTGACCTCCGATCCATTCTGCTTGTGTCAATGCACGCTTCTTGACCACCTCGCCGCTCTCAAAGAAGTCGCCGTCGGCATCACGCTCAAATGCTCGTGCTTCCACCTCTGCTACGCATTCGACATCCGCTGGGGCTGTAAACTTGATATGAACCAACTCGAGGTCTTCGATGCGAACAAGGCTCGTGTCGTAGTCGACCATTGCAAGTCCATTCTTGAAGTGCGGTGGACAAGCACAAGGTAAGGCTAGGAGGATCTCAGGCGCCATTGCGGGACACAAGTGTTGTTGCTGATGCTGCTCTGGGATATGCGTCCAGCAGATCTCCAACGGTCGAGTCAAAAACCACCAACTGTCTGCCACCTGACTGCCGACACTTGAATAAAGAGCTCGCCGAGGGTTCGAAGGAGCTGCAAGTGAACAGTCAATGATTCTCCACTCACCGTCCACGATAACTACATTCCACCAGTGATTCGAGCGTGGCATTACTCCCAGCTCTGGGACTTCTCCTGGAGTCTTGAGGTATCCCTTGACAACTTCGGCGTGAATTCCGACAGCAGCGCACATTTCCATTACGAGAACAGCAACCTCTTGAGCACAGCCTCTTTTGGTCTGGATGAGTCGTTTTGAATCGATGTCGGTCTCGAAATCTTCTTCCCAAGTAATCTTCTCGCTGACCCAAGTGAAAATGGCTCGCAATCGTTGAACGTCGCTTCTGTAAGGTCTACAGACAAATCCCGTTGCAAGACTGACAGGGTTGGTCATCGGAGGAAGACTGTTTATAAATCTGGCATTCTTGTCGACCAACGTGAGATTGACGACTTGGAAATTTGTTGGTTCGGCCACTGGATTTCCATCGGCACCTTCATCCCCGTCACACTGCTCATAAAGTTCCTCGACAGGGCTGATAGCTGGGTAATCCATCATTTGGCATCGATCCTTTCTCTCGATTCGCTCAATTCGGCTCAAAGAATTCGATCGGTTGACATCTCGGCGTACTTGGACCCAGTCTATGCCACCGTTGCCACCTCCAAGACCCATATCACTTGCTGCGCTGCTGATAGCCTGACCACCATAGCCACCGGCAATAGATGAGACGCCATTGGGCATTTTGGTAGGACTTTTGGTTCTTGAAGTTTCACCCGCAGCAATGCTACTTCTGGCACTTGCAGCTCCCGTCTTCGCTGAATCGATCATCTTCTTAAAGAATCCGCTCTTCTTGGGCTTTGGCGGTGCCATTAGTCCTCCGAGGACGCTCGAATCAGTGGTTGAGCCATGCCATCCTGCTTGCGACTGGGATCTAGGCGCCTCAGACGCATGACTGCTGTGATATGATATTCCTGTTACTGGCGACTGCGGGCGACTAGAAAAACTGGCCTGGCTTGCATTCACGCCCAAGAAATGGTCATTCCTGGACCCAAATGCGCTATGAGATCTGCCACTCAAAGCCGCCTTTTTCCTTGCATAACTTCCTGCACTGGTAGCTGAAAATCCACCTGCTGACTGGCCACTCATAATACTTCGATCAGTCATGTTGGTGCTGGAGCTACCATTGGTAGTCGTACTCCGGTTTCCAGAGGAAGTTGTTGTAGAGTTTGTTTTCGTGGTAAATGTGCGACCAAGAACAGATCTACCCACTTCATATGCTGACTTGCGATGACGAAGCTTTTGTTCTGATTGCGTGCTGCCAGCCATTGAAGACTTCGGTCGATTGTAAGGCATCTTTGGCGGGACAGCAGGACCACAGTCATCATCGGGGCCCGGTCTTGGGCTGCTCGAATGCATTTTGCTTAAACGATTCTCCATACGCTGGACGTAATTGCTCAATTGTGGAGGAGGTTGATCAACTTCATAACGAGAAGACGAGCTACCGCCATAAGGTTTTGGATCGTAGTCACCAAACCCATTTTGTGCTCCGATGCCCATTGCTGTCAGTGGCCTCGATGCACCATTCCGTCGCGCCTTCGTGTATGTTTGATCAAAAGCTTCAGGAGACCAAGGATCAAGCGGCGGCTCAGGAGACTCGGTACTTCGTATTCCCATGTCTGCCAATGAAGACATAACATCATCCATAGCATCTCGTAGCGGAGACGGTGTCAATCCGGTGGCTCCAGGTGACGGAGGGCAAGGGGAAGCTCCGCGTGGTGTGTGATAACCATTGGGACGCTGTTCGTACGAATTGTTTGCACCACGTGGATTATATGCCGTTCTATGAGGTGGGGGTGGCGGAGGAGGGGAGGAGCCGATGTCGAATTGTGGGTTTGGAGATGGAGCTCTAGAGTGACGAGAGTATTGGAAGGAATGGTCTGGAGACGGCGCTCGAGAGCCGTAACTATTGTGTCTTGGGGGCGCAGGGGAGGGTGCTCGTGAACCGTAGCCGTTATGCATTGGCGGAGCAGGAGAAGGGGCGCGAGATCCATAGCCACGTATTTGAGGAGCAGGTATTGTTCCAATATTATCATGAACGCTCATAGGATTCGGAGAAGGTGCCCGAGACAATGATAGACTGTCCTGCTTCTGCAGTTCCGCTCGTTTGATTGCCGCATTATCTGGTTGAGAGTATGATTGGAAGGGTTTTCGAGATGGTTTCGGCTTCGCCTTAACTGAAGGCTGTGGGTTTAGTGGGTTGAATGGACTTGGACTGAGTGATCGATCTGGCATCGGGCTTGAAGCTCTGCTTGCGGGTCGAAAGCTGTCATCGAGAACCTCCACGAAGTTCGAAGGAAATAGTCCCATCATCCGCTTGTCTCGTCGTAGCCTGCCCATCCACCATGATCCATCTCCAGCGTTGAGGCATTCTATCAGGTCTCCTTCGATGAATCCAAGGTCACGCTTAGACTGTGTTTTGATCAGTACTCTGGGGACATGGCAGCAACCGTGGTATCCATACCTCTCCTCCCCAACTATATACCGCTCGGCACCAGCACGGGAATCGTGTTGGTAGGCTCTGCGGTTCTGGCATGTTGGAAGGATGCGCTCAATTCGCGCCGTGAGGGATTCTAGGCCAGGAAAACATGGACGCGTCGCGTGGACGTGATGGTGGGGTGTAGAGATGCAAAATAGATACAGAATCGCAGAGGATATACCTGAGCAATAAAATAAATTCAGGGCCCGCAGCAGCGTTGCAGTTGCAGAGTTGAAGTCGTTGACGGTGGTTTGTAGAGTGTGAGGTCAGATCAACAACAAGGGGCGAAGGTTTTGGGCCAATGAGCGATTGTTCCGAATCGCTTCGGTTGCCGAGCAACACTAGTGAATCTCGAACCGACAGGGGGCCCTGGCACCTCAGATAGCTGTTTATCAATGGTCAGATGCAGAGACCTTGTTCGACCTGCAGCAAGGCCATCACCATTCTTGTTACCAGCGTCTCTGAACATTTTCACTCAGACTGCATCTCATGCGATATTCTTTACACGCTGGCCGCAGCAGCATCGCATCGCATCATCAAATTCTCTTCTCGACCCTTAGCGGTCATATTTACTTCTCAAACAGCCTGGCCCTCCACGTGGCCCAAGCTCTTTGTTGATGCAGCAACACAGTGCACTTAATATCAACAGCTCACACACAACTTCGCATTGACAACCAAACAACCTTTCGCAACGTGCGCCTACGTTTGATTCTTGCTCAATTGCACTGAAGGACTCGATCTTCTTGCGCTACTTCTCTGCAATATGTCTACGGAAAGCGCGATGGCGGGCCAGTACCAGGTGCTCGAGGAACTCGGGGCGGGGAGCTTCGGTGTTGTGTGAGTATTTGATCCACCTTCTTCTTATGTACGCAATGCTTATCCATATACTACAGCTACAAAGCCATTGACAAGAAGTCTGGAGAAGTCGTCGCCATTAAGCATGTAAGCTTCTTCGGCCTTGCTCTCGAGACACTACTAATTCAGTACAGATTGACCTAGAGTCGAGCGAAGACGACATTCTAGAAATCCAGCAGGAGATATCTGTGCTGAGCACATGTGCGAGTCCGTTTGTCACACAGTATATTTCCAGTTTCCTCAGAGGCCACAAGCTATGGATTGTCATGGAGTACTTGGGGGGAGGATCATGCTTGGATCTGGTAGGGATCTCTTCTCTTCTGCTATGATGCATACTGACTTTATCAGTTGAAACCCGGCCCCTTCAACGAAGCCCACATCGCAATCGTCTGCCGCGAACTCCTGCTTGGACTCGAATACCTACACCACGAAGGCAAGATACACAGAGATATCAAAGCTGCCAATGTCTTGTTATCGACGGCAGGCAAGGTGAAGCTGGCCGACTTTGGTGTAGCAGCTCAACTCACAAACATCAAATCCCAACGGAATACGTTCGTTGGTACTCCCTTCTGGATGGCTCCGGAGGTGATTCAACAGAACGGATACGATTTCAAGGCCGACATATGGTCTCTTGGAATCACCGCTATCGAGTTGGTCAATGGAGAACCTCCAAATGCAAACATACATCCGATGAAGGTCCTCTTTCACATCCCCAAGGCACCTGCACCAAGACTCGAGGGCTCGCAATACAGCAAGGATTTCAAGGACTTTGTTGCTCAATGTTTAGTGAAGGACTGTGACAGGCGCCCTTCTGCCAAGGAGCTTTTGAAGCACAAGTTTATCAGATCTGCTGGAAAGGTAGAAGCCTTGCAAGAATTGATTGAGAGAAAGCAAGAGTGGGACGGAGGACGTAACAGACCCTCACATCCACGTCTGTACGAAGAGACTTTGTAAGTTGACTGCGCTCAATCGTTTAGAGCCCACTAACAGTCTCAGAAATACCATGATTCCCAAAGAGGAGCCCGATGCGTGGGTCTTCGATACTGTTAAAGTATCGACAGTTGCCCCAACACGAAAGAACACTACGAAGAGACGAAAGCTATCAGTTATACATGCAAATGGCCAAGGTATGCAATCGGGCCCGGAGGATGCTATGAAGCGGCTGGACTTAAAGGACTCCCCTTTGGAGTATTCTTCCCCTCCACCGGTTACAATGAAGAAAGGAACCGTCCGCAAGCAGCCCTCCATCGCACAACTTGCCTCCCCGACAAAACCCCGCCAACCAAGCAGCCAGAGACGAACACCTCTTCAACCAGATATGAGTTTCGGAAACACTGGGTCAACAGTACGTCTCTTCCGGAGAGTTTCAGACAACTCCACGCTTGCTCAGGTCAACTCCGACGTTTCCGCTCAAGAAATTACACGCGATGAGAATCGGCCCCCGGTTTCTGAACCGGCAACCAAGGAAATTGTTCTTGGACACCGCGTTTTCAACAAGATAGTCGACCCCGCGTTCCAGGAACTCCACGCGCAAACCGGAAATCAAGCCAAGAGGGAGGCACTGTCGCGTCTTGCCGATGCGTGGAGCGCTCTCGATGCGATCGATCCCGAAGGAGAATTCCAACTGCTCAAAGTCATGGTGGAGAAGCTCCAAAATGACTCTAAACTATCAAGCGTGCTGTCACCATCCAAGACCTCCACCCGAGATGGAACACCTCAAGCCTCACCACAAAAGCCCGCACAAAAGTTGGTGCTTGCTCAAAACAACCCACATCTGAAGTCCCATCGCCAACGCCAGTCAAGCATGATACCCGAATCCGATATCCGCGAGAAGCTGGCCAATCTCCCAGGCCAAGTAATTCCCGGTATGGAACACACCAAGCAACTTGCCGATGTCCTGTACGGCCGATGGGCCGACGGACTTCGCAACAAATGGCCTGCCGTCTAAGCAAGCCACACATCCTGGCATCTTCGGCGCATATATACATCAGCACAACATAGCGGGGCCGATTCGTACATTTCCAAGCACAAGCACGAACAAAAGTCTGGTCTGCATTTGAATTGCATAGAAAGCAGTATACATAGAGGATTGAAGTCGCATTATTCATTGGTCGGAGTGAGCGAGCGTTGCGAGCATTGTTTGGTGCTTTACCGTTTTTCGTGGATTTGTCTCGTCGGATTTGGGATTCACTGTACCTGCTTCGAAGACATGTTTGATTTGAGAGGAAGGGGAGAGATGCGGTTGTTGGTTTATGATTGATGATAATGCCTTTCTTTGGCTGTGTGGACTTGTTAGTTGGATGTCAATTTCTTGCTGCTCTTCTTCAGGTGTGGGAAGAGGAAAGGGAGAAATGTGGTTCGAGGTGTGTGTGCATTGTATGGTATGTTTGTGTATGGTATCTGGACTGCTGTGTTGGAGAGTAGATAGGATGGATGAGTAATGCAAATGTGTGGTTGATTCACTCCGTTCCCTTTCCTTTACTTTTCCAAGCGCCTTCCCTGTGATTCTTTGTTTTGTTTATTTGATTCATAACTGTTCTGGGCCTGAAAAAGCCTATGCGGCGGCTAGTTAGCTCTATCTTCTAAAACGTGGATCGTACATCCGCACTGCTTGTCTAAAAAAAAAACACGGATAAAGTGGCCTTTGGCTTGAACAACAGCTTCGAAACCTAGTTGGGAAAAAGAAGCAGGAGAATACGACTCCTATTTAACTTGAAAACTATATCTTGGCACTTTCTTCTCCTCTCCTGTTTAATATAAATTCTTAATTGAAAGATTATTGTACAGCCTTTCTACTCCACTTAGGGTGTTTAGATGTTGTGTTTCCAATAATGTAGTTCGTTGGTCGTGGTGTCTTTTCCCCCTTAGTAATTCTTGCAAAGTTCCAAGGTTGCAAACAAGCCAATTGCACACGTGACTCAGCTCTTCAGAGCATGCTATGCATTGTGTTCAATTTTTCTTGTGACTTCTGCAGAAAAAGGTCAACTTTGGACGTATTTCTTTGTCAAGGATCAAGGTAAAGTACCCCTAACGTTTCTTGTAACCAGTTTTGGAGTCCGTTTGCGAGCTCGTTTCTTTGTACTGTGCCACTTCTTTTGCTCTTAAGGACTGTGATAAATGCCGGTTTGCATAATTTGGGTTTGTTTTCCTTTGTAGTCTTTAATCTATATCTTCCCTCTGTAAAACAAGTTGTCCTGAAACTTAATCTGAGATATCCGCAGACACGAGATACAGCCACGTTTGTTTACAATAATTAACTCAAAATGCCTGCCAAAAAAAGTCCTCCCAAAAAGGATCCTCCCAAACCAAGAGTTTATCCCAAGAGCGTGCCTCCGAAAAATATACCAGCGAAGACAGGCAATGCCGTTCCCCGGGAGGTGCAGGATGCTCAGAATAGACCGCCGGCAACCAGAACCACGCCCATTTCTCGGAATACCTTGCTTCCATGGCTCGCACTTGGCTTTGGTCCGGTCAAGACAAGTGGTGCTCGTCTCTTATGTGGAATCAATGCCGTAATCAACATATCTCTTCGTTCCCTATCTTGAGCTCCTAGTTTCGGCTCCCAGCCCGCTCCCCGCTCTCCCTCTCTCTCAAAGAAATCTGGTGCTAATTCATTGACAGCTCTGGCGCAGCTATATAGATGCCAGAGACGCATTATTAGCTCCCGGCGCCGTGCCCATCGCGAGACACAAAACACAAAGGGATTGGTTAGAACTTCGGAACAGCCAGATCTACCAAGATGTGTTCGAAGAGTACCTTGCCAAGTATAATAGTCAAGGGGCGTTAACAGAGGCACAATTACAGGAAGAAAGAGACAACTTTCAGAGACCCCGAGACTTTGACTACAACAATTTGAACATCCTCCTACAAGCTGCTAATCGGTAAGTCTTGAGGAGCAAGAAGAGTCTTTAGCATTTTCAATCGATCTCCAAAACTGACTCGTGAAAATTACAGTTCTTGGGGCACAGACTTTGATCTAGGGGTGATAACCCAAGGCTATAACGCTTCTTACGATGGGACGACTCAGACGTGGGATACTAACTTCACACAAACTACTAATGCCTATGTTGATAATAGAGAGGATATAAGTCGTCCTATCCTCTGGATCTGGAATAACAACAATTCTGAAAACAATAAAAAGTGGGGCGGAACAGGCGGTTTCAATCACTGGGAGGGGTTTGGAGCCCCAGCAAGGTCCGATGCCTCCCATCGAAGTGTTGTTCGAAATTGGAATCTGGGCGGACTCATGAGGAGGGATATTGCGGCAGGGGTATGGCGGGTTACCCAGGACCAGCAAAGGAATGGTGTAGTGATAATCAGCGCCGGTGCTTTCGTACATGCAGCTACACCCCCAGGAGGTGTGAAAGTGCCCGAGGGCTCGAGATGGGTGGCAACAGCGGACGAGCGGATGGCCGCCCAGATACCAGAGGACCAGCTCGTCCAGATTGCACTGCACCCCAATGCTCTAAATGCTATCGTAGGAGGAGCCGCACTGATAGACGGCAATGATGCCGGGGCAGCAAATAATGGCAACAATATTAACGAAGATCAGAAGAATGAATTCGATACTTCATTGAAGGATATCCTGGATAGAATTAACAAGCTGGCCTTCTTCCGCGCTATCATACCAACTAACAGAATTGGAGGCGACCTCAGCTACAAGGAGATTCCTCCGTTCAATAGAGATTTCGACTTTAACATCGTTAATGGGCAATTCTTCCTCGATCTGGGATTACGCCACGGACCTTGGGTCCGCGTACGCCATATGGACAGCATGCAGCTAGTGAGAGAAGGCTGGGCACATGCACGCTGTCTCCAAGCCCTCGAAAATGCTTGGAACCTTCCGAGCACCGTCCCGTTCAACGTCATCTGGAACCCTGTCGGTGTCGGTTTTTGGGACGATGCTATGATGGCAGACGAACAGCGTAAAAGGGGCCTAAAACCCTCGGGCGACGAAAAAAAGGATTTGGATATTCTCCGCGCCTGGGATGCGGCGCGGACGGCTTCCCTCCCAATGGGATCAATAAACGCTGTAGACCGAGCAGAAGGGGATGGCGTCTGGTCAGACGGCACGGATGTGCTGGTGGGGGAAGTTGTGCTGCAGGCTGAGACTATCAAGGAGGGCGATAAAATAAAGATCGTGAGCTTCGATCGGGAGACTGCTCGCATTCGGAACCATAATTTCTCGCCCTTGAAGGACTCCGTGGAAGAACCTTGGGGAATCAAGATGACTCCTGAAGAGCTGGATGCACTGATGAAAATTGTCAGACAAAAGTCATCTGCCGCAGCCCCAGCTCCAGAAAATGCTGGGGAGGAGGGAGAGCCCGCTGGTAATGGGGGAACGAAGCATCCACGTGACGAAGATGAAGACGATGAAGATCCAAAGGCGCCGAGCAAGCCAAAGACGAAGAAAAAGAGACCAGCTTCGAAGCGGCCCCGTAGATAGTTTGTCGGAAGATTCAAGGATAGTGTTAGGGGGTTAGTTAAACTGTTTTATGATCCTAGTAATATACACGTTCAAACTCATCATGCACTGAACGAGGATGTGAAAGGTCCAAATCGAATATGAAGATATTAATTACATCCATACGAAATACCAAGTTGTGTATAGCCTTAATTGCCATCCTGCTCAGAATATTTTCACGCCATTTAAGGCAACGCGAAGAATCACCTTGAAGAACAAGAGTGAGAAAGACAAAAAATTGCTGCCTGGGCAATAAACTTGGAACAGATGAATTGGGGTAGAGGAACTAAATCGCTACATTGCAGGTAAATGAGCCAGCATAGAGAGCTGTCCCAGCGACGTAACTCTGCACTGTACACACATCCGGACGCATTTCCGACCTCCTGTATATCTAGACTGACCATAAGGTTCACTTCTACCGAGGCCAGTTTCATTCAGGAGGCTGGCTTGAGAAAGGAGTTTGTCATGTGATGTGTAGATTGAACATGTACCAAAGTCTTTGTTTGGTGATAAGTAGCTCCACTCTCACTACTGATTTCTCGAGGCTTATCATATAAACATCTTTACTTGCAGGTAGCATGATTCTGATTGAAGTAAATAATCGTGGCAAGAGAGCTTCAGCTAAGGTAGAAAAGTCAAGTATCCCCTGCTCGTTACGATATTCTGAGACCGTCCCAATATGGCCATCTCCATCTTCGTGTTTTCTGTTCACCCTGTGAGAACCGTACAGAATACAGGCTCCTCTAAATATATGGAACTTACTTTATGGGGTATCACGGTATGTCTTGCGCAGCGCGTCCAATTCGAACCAGATCAGCATTGCTCAAAGTTTCCTTTTCAAAGCCATGCACAACCTGCTGGAGTATTGCTGCAGCACAGGCCTTCCGGCTTACATTGGCAAGCGAGTCAGTGAATAAATTTGCAAAGCCATAGATTGCAGCCACTGCAGCCCTTCCCACAGTAATCGAGGACGTTATTATGCCAGGTTTTGCAACACAGATCTCGATATCGGCATGCTCTGCGCCATATTCGAGCACCATGTTTTCTGTCTCGCCCTAGAGAATGATGAGCACGTATTGAATAATCCGAAATCCGTATAGAGAATCATGGTAAAGTTGGGGTGCTTACACGCATGAGTAGATACTGCCCTAAGAACATTGGTTTTTTTGTCATATCACGAGGGGTCCCTTCGCCACTGAAGTACGCGAAGCGGAAAGGCTTGGAGGGTCCTGCCTCGTAAATTGCCTTGAGCCCAGCCATAGTGCAGTCTTGGCAAATGCGTTTGACTTCCGCAAAGTCGTAAGTCATGGCGCGACCTGGGGTAATGGCAACGGTCCTGATCAAATTCAATTCATGGTCAACAAAGTTCATGTCAACGTAATTGGTGAGTCTTACCATATACATGCATCTGCACCGGCAAACTCAGCCTTCACATGCTCAGGATAATTGCTGTAATCCTCGATGATGACACTCTTCAGCTTCGATGAGTCGACACCCTCCACCTTGACTTGTTTTCGGGCCAGCGCAAGGACTGAGGTGATCTCAGGAAGCTGCAAGCTTTGTCTTATGACTTCTGTGGCTAATAGACCAGTTCCTCCGGCTACGATCAGCTTCATTCTTATGCTCAAACTTAGAGAATGATATGGATTGCATTGACTTTGCAGTATCGTACTACGTTATGTAGCTTTCAGGTGAATTTTTGTTTCGTTTGTCGTTGTATGATACTTTTGACGACTTAGATCGTTATATGTAAGAGAACTCGGGTTGTTGTTGATCCGCTCTAGGCGCTCTTATGTCCGCAAAATTTAAATCCGAACCCAGTCGGATCACTGTCGGACTTAGACCCAGCCGAGTCAAGCCTAGATTTGGATACCAATGCGAAGCGAGGTGCTTGGATTTTGACACCATCGCTAAGCAAAAGATACGTAGAACTTTCCTATGAGGGGGGGAAACTTTTCAATTCCAATGCCTATAGCAAATGCTCACTAATAGCTTGACCGTCTCATTCAAATGCATAAATAGCTAAATCCAGACGAGGCGTATGAATCAGCTTCTTCCAAACATATGTCAGTAATAGAAATCTGTATCGCAGTTTAGGTAGCCCATTATCTACTTGCTCTCTCAAGGGAATTTTGGGAGAAGTACTCATTCCTATCAGCATCTTGTTAGGCACAACAAAGCTTAGCAAGTATCAAAACTAATTCTCAGCTGATGAGCCTCAGGAAATTGCTCATTTCTCCCTATAACGTTACGAGAAGCTGTACAAGGTATCTTTAACTATAAACACTCGGTAGGCAGTACAATTATACATTTACGATGCCCCTATAATACGTTGGTCCCCCCGATCATTTCTTGGACGTAAAAGACTCCTTCTCAATCCATCTTCGCACTCTCCAAAAGGCTCGAAAACACGCAATCGCAATCCCATAGTCCTCAAGCGCTACCATCATTCCAGAAACCGCCATCTTCCTCTTAATCCATTTCCCTATAATATCGTCTCTTGTGCCTGTGCCTGGGCAAGCAACAAGCAATACCCATAAAAATATTCCAGGAATGTGCTTCCATGTGTGTAGATGTACGGATGAAACTAGAGCGTAGAATTCATCCAAGAGCGTTGGAGTCCACATTTGAGATAGCGGTGTAAGAGTAATGACTGATTGGCTGTAAACTCGTGCCGTGAGAATGAGAATAGAAGTTATTGTCGAGGAGACAGTTGTATCTGGGTGGATATCTAGTGAAAGTTTTGTTTCCGTAATTTGATGAAGTGCTGATAGTTAACAGGTTAGTATTGTAATTTGAAGATACGATGATATGTTCTAGCAGTTGCGAGAAACTTAGTTCTCGGTACAGGTTTTAAAACTCGAGTATACGAGAAAGACACAGTGGTTCACTCACAGGAAGCAATTGTTTGTCCCTCACCCAAGGTTACAGACGAGGTTGTTGACGATATGGAAACTATCAGTAACCGTATACAGTCTAAAATTTCAGCGGCGAGAGGTGACAGTCCGAGATTCTCTGCGTCATGCCGAAATGTGGTGGTGTACGGAAGTAAGGGACTTCTCAACTCCGTGGGGTATGTTGAAGGAATGAATATTTCCTCTTCGTTTGCTACGTGCGAATCTTGTACGTAAAGATCACCTTCACAAGCACAAGCAATTTCTCAATCTATCCTGCGATGAATGAGTAGCTGCGATAAAATGGAGAGGTGGGCATGCTCACAGAACAAGACCTTGCTGAAGTCTTGGGAGATTCACACCCTTGAATCCTCCTTGACTCTGGATGATTTGCTTAGCGCCAGCTAAATGCGCCCACACGTTGGCTGAGTTTCCCCAGTACCACTGATAAGAAGGTTAGGCGCTATTACAACTATAGATAGGAACATACTTACCTCGACAAGGATAATGTGTAGCACTGCAGGAAGAGCTGTCCTAGCTATCACGGTTCGATCTTGCTTGAGGAGATTATTGATTAGAGAGAGAACATTCGCTTTAAGGACGAACTGCTCAGATCGATTTGAGATCTGAAACCCTGGCTCAGCGCTTTGAGCAGATGACGCCATTAAAATTGCCATGTTGGGTATCATCATTGGGAGGATCTCGGCCATGAAAAATGTTGATATGTCGCTACCGTCAACGGAGCATCGATTAGGAACTATAAAGTAGTGAACTTGTATCGAACGGTCAGTCATTGATCTGGCTTGTACGATTTGGAAATCATACAAAAGTGTAGAAGCTGCGCAATGCGCTCTGTATTAGGCCCTCTCACCCTCGCATCTGCTAAGATTGCCCCACCAAACGAGGCGGTTCCGAACGGCATAGGACTCGAAACTGTAGGTAAGTGATGTTGGGCATCTATTTTCTTCCACGGAACAAGACATTGTGATTTCTCCTCTTCGGGGGATGGTATTGAATGATGGGTTTGTTCCAAATCAACTGCATAGGTGACGTATTCTGATGAATCGGTCACTAGACTTGAGATGGGCACCAAACCTGGATTTCGCCGAACAAAAGGGGAAAACTTGGCGTGCGAAATATCCTGGGACAATGGTTGACCACTACCCAAAGATTGCGTCGGGGTGCCTAGCTGGTTTGAGTGCAAAATATAGCTCCTCGGGCTTGGAGGAACTAAAGATGTCTGGCCATTTTGAGAGGATTCCGAGCCGGAGGTCTTGGAGAGAATTGATCCTGACTTGAAGATACACTCCACAGGTGGGTAGCGCCTACTGCAGTGGTTGCAAGGAGCGCCTTCCCTCCTCTCGCACTATTCACAGAGATTAGTAATAAGTACCAAACCCCTGGGTACGCATCCAGTAACCTTCTGTTTTCGAATGCGACATTCCATACAGGCCGTGGGGCTACCACGGCCCCGTCTCTTGGCGCGTAACGGTGCGTTTGGTAACGCCCGCATAATTGATGCAGGAGTGTAGCGAAGAGCAAAACCGATGAACCTTCGGAACAACAGGTTGCACGTCCAGATGAAATGAGGTTGGAATAACGACCGCGCTAACGGGGCTGAAAACCTTGTGATCCCAGCTGAGAGCGCTGAAACTGGGGATCCAGGGGTGTCCAATCGCGACAACTTGTAGCAGCCACACCCGAAGCCATGCACCCGAAGCCTTGCATTATCCTTGGATGGACCGAGATAGCATGCTATATATCTCGTAAAGCATGCCAGAAAAGAACGAATGCTGTCGGACTTTCCGAACGAAGGCATAGAAAGCAACTTTATATACTGCTATTATTTTACTACTAAGCGGGGTGTATCTTTAAGTCTCGTCAATGATCTTTGCTCTCAATACCCCACAATCCTGCATATCGGATTAAATAGCAAGTGAAGAACTTCTTTGGGATCATCTCTTTGTTTCTATTGAATCAATATGCAGTTGTTGACTTGTTCAGGCTATCAGGGTGGAAGCAAGAGATAAGTAAAAGAATGTCGAATAAAAGGTGTAACAGTAATCTTCGCTATGATTTAAAATTCTTCTTGGAATTGAATATTTTTGCCTCGTTGCCTATAAAAGAATATTCAACAGAAAGATAGCCCTCTTCTAGTTCAATTGGGAGTATTCTTCGATTCATTAATCAAATTATCTTACCCCCTCCAAATATCAATTCCACGCAGCACCAAAGCAGATCCATCAGATGATTCATCACTGCGAAACGCCAAAAACTTGAGAAGCTTTGGATTATCTCTGGCAGTGGGCATCTACGCGGTCGAAGGACAACTCATCTTTCCAATTCAAGATGAAATTATGTATGGTGTTGTTGAAGTTGGTATTGGATCTCCTACTACGATTTATGCACTCCGACTTGACACGGGTGCGGCAACTACATGCGTGGGTAATATGAAGCCCTACGTGAAAACGCCTACCAGCCTAGATACGGGAAATGCAGTGGCTATCAAAGGGAAAGCTGCACGATTCAGCATCGAAGAATACTTGGACGCCCTATTTGTAGATGGAATTGGTATTAGACAGAGCATTGAAGTTGCAACACAATCCAGCGGTTACGGAAATATGGATGGTATGCTAGGATTGCGTCCAAACACCAAGGAGTTTATTACTGTCAGTGATAACCTGTTCAATCGCAGGAATATCAACAGTGACATTGTCACCATCAGCAAGGACAGTGTCGCATTTGGCTCACAACTACTACAAGTAGCCAACATCATATACGGACCTTTCACCACAACATCCCCAGCTAACAAGTACTGGGGTATTGATGCCAGCCTTTCTTACGACGGCGCTGCTGTCATATCTCTGACTGCTGTTATTATTTACCATGGCGACACGCCCATCGCGCTGAACACAAACAGCTATATCCAGCTTCTTGCGGTTACTGGAGCGCTCTCAGATGCTACAACTGGTTACCCGGCTCAGGCAAATTGTGACGGACTCTCACCACTTACCTTAGACTTTGCTGGAATCGTCTTCAATATTCCTTTTGATATATATCGCTGGCCGGGCTCCGAAAATGCCGCGATCGGGGGCAATCCAAGCAAACGCTACCTCGCAGTTCAAGACCTTCGTACCCCTTACGGTTCTGGACTTGGATCTTCTCTGGGATGGAACACCTTGAAGTACTTGACAGTCGTTCTCAATACAACAAACTCCCAGGTCAGAATTTCAACGATTGAAATAGAAATCTAGTATTTACTGTCTCGAGTCAGGCTTCTGGGAATACCTTTTGCAGGATCAACATAACCGTAGCAGGTGGCTAGTTTCTATGGTTTTATGGGTGTGAATAAATTGTGGTACTAATTGGGAGGGGTTTGGAGGAAGCCTCCGGAACCAGAGGCTTTGATTTGGCCTCACTGTAGTCATCATGAAGTAAGGCATAAAGCCTTGCATTGTGTTCTTTACAGCGTAGCTTGAAGTAGGCAACCCACAAGCCGTCATCGTTATAATAGCAAAGCAAGAGCCGCCGTAGCTCCAATTACCAAACCACCTACCATCTTAATACCGCCCCTGCTCAGCCCAGCCGCATCCGACTTCTTCGCACTACTGGTACTCCCCGCTGCCGATGGTGTGGTGGTAGAAGCATCTTCCACCCCGGCACCCCCCAAGTACCAGCTCCCGATATCCGTTAAACCCCCAGTTCCATCCAACATCGTGACATTCCACCCCACATTGCTTGCCGACGCTCTGAAAGACCCGAAGTACGAATATCGCTCCACGGTGGTATCGTTATCGAAAAACGCGAGCGATTGATTGAAAAACGTTTCTGTGGCCGGGAGCGGGGAGTATGGGAGCGCAAACTCGGTGATCCAGAGTGGTATGCCGGGATATCTAGACGGAGTGATAGGTTAGCTGGGTTCTGGGTCCATATGGATTTGACTGGGGACACGGACTTCTGCTTGTATTCTGTGAGGTAGGATTCTACAAATGAGATGTTGCCAAAACAATGGATGTTCATAAAATCTGCCGTGCAGTTCGACTTCCGACTCTGGCAAGCAGTATAGAACTTGTCTAACCACGCGAACCCGGATTCATTCGCATACACAACCGGTGCGCCGACCTTGACGCCCATCTTCCGCAACGGATCAAAGTTCAGGATCCAACTTGCAGCAGCTGCATCTGGAGAGATTTGACTTCCTCCCGCTGTATAGTTGACATCGGGCTCGTTGAAGCCAAGCACGTGCGTGATATTCCTGCCCTTGGCGATCATCGAGGTCACGTTTTGGAGGAAGGTACTGCCTGTCGCGTTGCTGATGCCCCAAAGCATGGGCACGAACTCGATCTCGGACTGAGTGAGATTTTTGTACTCGGTAGTCGGTGAGATGCCGTAATTGTAGTACCATGTCAAGCCATTGTTTGGTTGCACGAAAATTTGGTCGTCTCCGGGATTGAGGGTCGAGACGGAGACGAGACCGCGCTTGGGGGATTTGGGGTATTGTGCGAGAACGGATGATGTGAAAAAGAATGTCAATCTGAATATAGAGAAGATGGAAAGAGTGGCACGCATCATGAAGACTCCACAGCGAAGTGGATCTCTGATGCTACGAAGTACCTGGAAAGGTGAAGTCGCAAAACAGACAGAGCAACAAGATCTATGAGAGTTTCAAAGGAGAGGAATTCGTGAGAGGAAATAAGTATCCTTACTGTCTCAGGTTCCAGCCCAAAAGGCCAGCATTTTTCGACGCCACGATCTCGAAAAGCTGTCCAGATAGCTGGACGTGGCTTCATATTTTCAATAGCGGTTCTGGTTGCGGTTCTAGTGGCGCTCGGCAAAACAAGGGGAAATGACAATCCGGAGAGCGGGCCGCCTCAGACTAGACGGAGGCCAACATTAACAAATGATGTTTGAGCTGGTTTCTTGAAGACCAAGTCTCTCAAATCTAGCAAATTATGAATGATATCTTCATCAATCTTATAAGGCTGTTTGAAGCGTGAAACGGACCCAGACGTTGTCCCCCTTTGGGCAAGCGAGACGCTGCTCCCAAATAGGACGCGCTAAACCGAAAGAGACATCGAACCGGAACCAATATTACAAGTCTCAGCCCAGATAGCACGGACGCTGCTGGTAGCGAACAAAGGAGTTGCCAAAGATAAAGGAGGGCTAAACCCCAAGGCGCTGCAAAGGCTCGTTCTGTACTGTTCAAGATATTGCGTCAATCCTGCGAGTACAAACTTCCGTCGAAGATTGTATTGCATTTCATACAGCACTTTTCAAATGTTTGTTTGAATCTCTAGCTGGATCTTACTTCTACTAGTGTAGTACTAATTACCCCAGACGCAGGATTGTGCCTCGAGCATTGGGGTTGAAGGAAGCGCGCGCTTCATCTGGCGTCTTATGCGACTGAAGCGGTTTCGAAGAACCAAAATCCAAGATCCTGATCTCTTCCCTGGGCCTAGTTAAAGGCTCATGATTAGGCACGTTAGTACAACCTGTTGGTGCGAATCACCGCGGAGAAGCCTGCAAAACGAAGTTATCGCAGCATTGAGCAACTGAGCATGTGAGCATCAACATTATATCAAGCGAACGAATGTTATTTTGGCTCTCTTGTCTTTTCTCGTTTGGACTAAACGTTGATTCGTTTGTCGGTGCGTTGTTAGTCTAAGGGACCGTATTGCTTTGGTGCTTATCATGCCTCCATTTCGTCGAGCAGCACAGCCACAAGTACTGTGCGTGCAGGCACCCCCCGATCATCGCACTTTTATTTCTACTTTGGGTTAGTCTCGGAACGACAAAGCTCGACTCATGCCCTCCCCCCAACACTGGCTCAGCGCATTTTGATTTCCATGTTCGGATAGCTTCAAAGCATGGAAGTTATTGTTCATGCCACATACGTCGGAAGGCAGACGCTGAATTTCTCTTTAAATAAACGATATGCCTTCGCTGCGCTGTCCAGACTGGACTTACCAAAAAATACTCCCTAACAGCAAGAAACTCCTACCTTTGTTCGTTAAATGACCACTTCGATCCTATATTAGATCATCAAACATCTGCAAGAATGGGTATGAGTGCACACAGTGGGGTGGCAATTGCGCAGACCGTGGTCTACGTCCCAATCGTGCCTTTGGCCATCTTCATTACGATACGCAATCGATCACATCCTCTTATTATGGCATGGTATCCCTTCATTCTATTCTCAATGAGTTAAACTTCCCAAAAATTCCACTCGTTCACAGAGACTGACGAATGCTGTAGTGCGTTTGGCAGGAGGCCCCGTCGTTCTCGCGCTGGAACATGATACCACAAGCCGAGGCTTGATCATCGCTGCACTGATTCTCCTGAACGTCGGCTTGATTCCCCTCCTTGTCACAACTCTGGGCATCATCCGCTTGATGTAAGCAAACTTTCGAACTGGCGGAGCCTTTGTCTCCTCAAGAACCTTGCCTTGCTAATCATTTTCATAATAGCCTTGCAGACAATCCGCAGATACAATGCAACCCAGACAGAATCACAAGGGTGGCTCGACTCGTATTCATCGCAGCAGCCACTCTGCTCAGTGCTGGAGCTGGTCTCGCACAGTACCCGTCGGGGAGATACCTCACAGTGGCAGGCTACGCTTTATTCGCCGTCATCCTGGTCGCGATGATCTTCATCCAGCTCTTCTTATGGCGAGATTCGGCGACATTGATCCCGTACACTAGAAAGGTACACCTCAGCATGCCCCTGTGGTGCAAAATGTGCTCTAATCAAGTTGAATTTCTCAGGCCCTCGCGCACGCAACACTTGCGATCCCGTTCCTCGTCGTGCGAACTGTCTACGCGCTTGCAGACACCTCCACTGCCTCCGACACAAGTTCGCCGTGGAGCCCCGTGTACGGCAACGTGGTCCTATTTGCGATCATGTGTCTTCTCATGGAATACATTGCGCTTTGCTTATACATGTGGGTTGGATTAACCCTACCGCGCAAGGTGGAGAAGTTGGGAACAAGGAGCAACTGTTTGCGTGTGAGGAGTGCGGAGACTGCTCCACGGTCGTAAATCCCAGACAAGAGATGGGTGTAAGTGAAGTACCAAGTCAACCTCGAGTAACCTCGAGTAAGAATCTGTGCCAACACGATATCTCACACGGGGTTGCTGGTGTGTTTTGGCCACAGCGCATTCAGGTTGGATCTGGGGGTTGGAGTTGGAAGTTTCGTAATGTAGAAGTCAGCAGAGACTACAGCAGACTTTAGTGCTGCCTGCTGGTGGCACAGCCACCCACCGGGCGGGCTAGGCGCTGATCGTGCTGCAAGCTTGTAACCGAAGTCGTCATAAATCTCACCAGTAATAAAAGACCTCCCTCTCTTCCACTTCCCTTCGTAATCGCAATTCTGTGATTCTTCTCATCAGGCCATGACACGCCAAAACAAATGCGACCTATGTCGAAAGGCAAAAATCAAGGTAGTTAATCGCTATACAGTACACGTTCTCTCTCTAGGGCTCACATCTGACAACCGCAGTGCAATGAAGATATCCCAAGATGCTCTACTTGCGTGCGTCGTGGGGAAGAATGCACTCGCAATTATACCCACGAGAAAAGAGGCGTTAGATTTGTCCAAGTCAAAGGAGAAGTTGTCGACGGCGCAGCCGGCGTCTTCGCTACAAGGCCCAAGAAGACACATGCCCCGGTGAACATGTTGTGTTCCAGTTCGCCGGGAGTCGATAGTGGAGCGGCGTTAGTACCGAACAAAATTCAAGCACAACTGAGACGCTTCCTTCTAACCTCCGACTCCGCGCAGTTTTCACTGCTTGCTAAATGGAAATCTCAGATATATCAGGACTTGGAAGATACAGCGATCTCCACCGTAGATCCCTCCTGGTGCTTTAAGGATTGGACAATCTCGGTTACTCGCTATATAGGAACAAGTCTGGCTCTAGATGACGCAGTAAAATGCTATCTAGACTGCAGGGTGGCGTTTGCGAACCCTACCGATATCAACCTTCTCGCTTCGCACTCGTCAAAGTTCAAGGCTATCCATAGCATTCGTTTAGCTTTGAAAACCGAAGGGTCACAACCGCCTCAAAGTAATCTCCTTCTTGCTGTTCAGCTGTTATATATGGTTGAAGTAAGTCTTCGGTGTCGAGTGGGAGAGGAATCTTTAGATGAATGCTGGCTAATTCAAATGCAAGGCCCTTACGTTACGTAGTCACAGTACCATGGTAACGCACGTTAAAGGGCTTATAAGTCTCCTTGATGAGTATCAGAAGACTTTCTCGGCCTCGAATGCGGATGGGAACTTGGTTTTTAGTGCTATGTACATGTCAGCTTACAGTAGCGGCGTACGTTTCTTCAACTCCCCTGAGCTCATGCCCTCATATGTATGAAAGACCATGTGTAACAGAAACCTAATCAATGGACATCTAGCTTTTCCCTGCCTTAATGAAAGGGGAAGATCATGATCTCGATATCGCACGTTCGCCAGACATCCGGCTCCCACCCTCCAATCGACCCTTGCCTCACCAGGCTACCCAACAAGCCTGGCAAACCATGGCACAATCTTACGTTGCCATTCCGCGACTTACAAGGCTCATTAGAGAGCTCCAAGCCTCTCCCAACAACACAGATACTGATCAAGAGGTCGTTGATCTCGCCATTCACCTATATTCTACCACGATCGATCCGAATTTCCTCTCCAAAGCCATCTCATTGGGCGAGCTATGGGAGGAGCCAACCTCGTCCGCCTCCATAATTGATATCGCACCCATCTCGTATGGATTCAAATCGCGAAAATTCGTGGGCCTTTTGTCGATGTATTGGATATCCCGCCTGCTAATATGTGGGCTCGTGGACAAACTCCTGTTCAAGGTTCCATGGGCTTCGCAATTTTTCGACGCCAATGTCGTGGAGGCTGAGGATGCACATATCGCCGTTGAGGTTTTCAAGATGGTTCAGTACGGCTTTGCACCAGAATTACAGGTGGATAGTGATACGGTACGGATAAAGCGGTTGCAAATTCTTTCGTTGCTGCAGACGGCGTTCGGGGCCTGGTATAGAATTTGGGTAAGAGCATCTGCGGTAGTGGACGAGGGCGCTGAAGAGAGGGAATGGAAAATTCAAAGGGCACACAATATGAAACAGCTTTGTGTTGATTTGGGTAATGAAATTATGGGTTGCATGCAGCTTCCGCTCATGACAATGAGTTCGATGGAGGAGCTTTCAGAGGTGTTTGCTGGGGGTCCCCTAGTTGAGATCGATTTATTTGAAACCTAGGAAAAGAATATGAGAATGAAATCCGGTGTTCAGATTTAGGTTCCTAGACCTCGAGAATCTTTCTCTACTGATGATGACTGCAAGTTTTGTCTTTCAATGTGCTGTCAAGCAAAACCTCGATGCTTCTTAAGCCCCACTTCTTTTTTAAATTCCAGCTTTCTCTAGAGTTCTAACTTCGAAATGATAACAGGGTGTGCCAAATTAGAGAAAGTCGGCAAGTGCTTTTTAGAAAATCACGGTCGATAAAACTCTTCTAAACATTATCATATAGCAATGTTCTGGCTCTCTAAGGGGTGCCTGTCACTGCCTGGCAAATGAGTGGCTTGGCTACGCGATATGCAGCTGATATGTACGAATTTCATCGGCTTATGAAGTGATAGAGAGAGCAACCATTAGTCATCTTAACGCGATTGGCAGCAGAAGTCAGCACTAGAGAAAAGACGATGAGTCCTTACCCTCCACTTTTGAGAAAATCTTCTTACTTCCTGTTAAATCTTACATGAAAAGACAGGTGTATTAGTTCCCACCCTGTATCTTATCATGGCAAAGACATATCCACCAGCCCCGCCATTCGGCACCTTGCGGCTGGCAACAATCAATGATGTCCCTCGAATCGCCGTCGTCGCCTCAGCTGGGTTCTTTTATTCCCCGCTCTTCGCATGGGAGAGACGGTATCATACGCAATACCCGGAAGACACGGTCAAAGACTATGCGAAGGTGTTTGCAGACTTCATCCGCAGTCCAGGGAGTATAGTTGTAGTAGCCGAAGACTCCTACCGACCCAACGAACACAGCCAAACCAAGGCGTTGATAACAACAAATCTGGACGAAAAAATCTATCAAGAGGGTGAAACGGTTATTGTCGGGGTAGTAGCATTGAATCTTCCACCTGGTTCAGAACGTATTGGGCAATTCGTGAATCTGGAAGATCTGACTAACGCCGCGGTATTTGACGGTGGTCTTTCCAGAGACAAGAGTCCCAAGCATAGCCAGGCGATCTGGGGCGTAGCAATGAAAGAGGAGACAAGGTAGTTCTCTTCCTTGGGATGAATTTGACAGCTTGCTTAACTATGCCTAGACTCTACCCAAATCATTATATCACAGAAAGGCTGACTGTACATCCGGCGTACTGGCGACGGGGTCATGCTAAGAGATTGATGCGATGGGGTTTAGAACTTGCCAAGTTGGACAGAACTAAAAGTGGAGTTTCTACGGAACCTTCAGGCGATGGTAAAGAATTATATTATTCTCTGGGCTTTGTGAAGGTTGGGCTTCTACATGTGAAGGATGAGGTACATGTGAAGGATGAGGAGGACCCTCCTAATCAAGTTGGAGCGTTGTTCCTAGAGCATGAGATCGAGCCATTATGAAAATCCGGCTTGTTTGTTCGGATGATATTCCTCTGGAAGCTGTATCTCCATCTCTTTATACCCCTCTTCAAAAATCATTAATCGTTTGCTCGATCTATCACAATTTTTGCCCCCAGCGCCAGACGGTTTTCTCCACGCATTGAGATTCGAGAGATAGCAACCCCTTTCGATTACGCCCCATAAATATATTCAACGTACGGGGCTGAATTCTCTCCCCTTATATAAGAGCGCCGTGAGATACTCTCCGATGGAGCCCTGGTACAAGGTGCCTTCGGTGCTAGTGCGAGGCCAAGAGTCAAAAAGGCAGATGTTCTCGGGTTGCCAGGGTAAGGGTCAACTTCTGAGGAGGCCCATTTATCGAGGAGGAGGATGGCTTGCTTTGCTTGCGGTGTTGGGTCGTGCTCATTTTGTTTGATTTCCGAGAGGATTGACATAAACTGAGTGTTTGATGGTGGCCAGCTGATTTGATATGTTGGTACCGGTAGCACCGCTACGGGCTCGCCTCTCTAGGTTATCACTTCGCGGCCAGATCTGGGCCCTGAGGATGCCCTCCTCTGGTGTTGAGGCTTGCTTATTTCCACTTGTTACCGGCGCTAAAGGCATTAGAATACGCAGCTAAAGTGGACCGACTATTAGGCCAAGTGCCCAGGAAGCGTGGCCATAGCAATGCAAGCGCTACTATTGATTGTTATTTGAATTTTAAAGGCATACCTTTAGACATGAATTTTTTTTTAGAAGTCAGCTTTCACAGCATTTTAGTATTGCTCGCCGTTTGTCTCTACTTGCAGGACCCTCACATCTATTGCTATATGCTTATATAGACGAAGCAGACGAGATTGTGTACGTGCCTTCTCTTTTATATCTTTTCTTATACTTAGCTTACGGAGCAGCTCTATTCCTATTGTTTAGTTCATTTGACTCATTTGATTCATTGGGGAGTTAGGCAATTGAACATTTGGACGTTTGGCACAGCATATTTAATTAATTTGGTTGATTTAGTTGATTTGGAATATTTGGTATTTGACATATTCAGCCTTCGACAAATTGCAACCTCAGCAGAGTGCTCCAGCTTGAGTCTATACTCTGATCCACTCGGCGAAGATAGTCTTGCTGTGCGACGATAAGGTCAGATCCGTTTTGAATCATATAATATCCCAAGAGCCCTTTCCTATAGATCAACTCTTCCTGCCTTTGGTCTCTACCTTCCCGTCTCTATTATCGTCGTGCCGCACTAAAACCTAAGGTTCGGCCCGTGACGGGTTGCCCGACACAGGCCTGAGCATCCCTACCAAACCATAAATGTCAGCCGCGTTCTACCCCGCGATTTTCAGCCACAAAAGACTGAGTGGCTACAGCAACTATTGCCTCGTATTCGGTTGCTCTTCGTGCTTTTGAAAAAGTTACACCTCAAGAGGATGGGATGGAACGGTTTGGAGATGATTTCTTTTTAATTAGCACATAGAAGAGTATTACATAGACTCTGGACGCAATTTTTGATACCCACGATATCTTTGATTCTCTCTCCCCAGTCTGACATAAGCTGCGAACTGAGGCCGTTAATCCCAAGCCACTCGAGCGTAACTCGACTGACGATTGCAAGTCACCCGATAGGGCTGAAAAGGGAAGGCGGGCGGGGACTCTACCCTAACTGGCGAAGCCGATGGTGGCTCACCGTTGCATTTCAGCTCCCCATGAGAGCGCCAATGTCCGGAAACGGTGACCCGACAATGGCCGACCTAGACTTCGAGCCTTCCACCGCTTCTTCAAGCGGTCGCCAAGGTAGCTGGCAACGGCGCTTCAACATCGGTCTGCAACAACATATTTACGCGACTGCAACATGTCTGGCTAGAGAATTCCAAATCGAGCTTACAAGGCCTTGGTGTATCTGCAAAGAGACAGCTGAATCTCGGAGGTGCCAGCGGACCCTGGCAACGAGGACGAATATAGAGGACAAACATGGATATAAATATGTCGGCCAGTGCTGTGCTTGACCCAGGTCTTTTGCTCCTCCTCAACCTTCACTCGCACACACCTATTGCCCACTCAAGACAACATGAAGCTCACACCTCTTCTCCGCGTCTTACAGGCATCCGCCTGTCTCGTGGCACTGGCTTCCTGCACTACAACCTCCCAGCCAACCACCTCAGGGATCTTGACCACCACTGCGCCAGCAGTCGCAACCTCTGATCCCCTGAAAATCTGCTGGGGGGACTTTGACAAATGCCAAGTGGACATCCCGACGTCCTGCGACTACTGCACGTATGTTGACAAGACTACCACGACGACCCCGGGCTATACCATCACGGAGACGCCCTGCCCTACCTCCACCAAATTTGTGCGGGCCGCCGGCGGCCTCAACCCATCCGAGGCGGACTGGCTGTCGACTCGCCTCCCGAATGCCGTCAAGGGAATGTCGAAATACTTCGCATCTGCAGGGACACAATACGACATCGCTCCCTTGCTGAAGGACAAACCGCCTCGCATCGGCCTGGCGTTCAGCGGCGGCGGCTACCGGGCCATGCTGGGTGGCGCCGGCGTGCTGCAAGCCTTTGACTCGGCCGCCAACGGCGGCTTACCTGGCTTCGCCGGTATCCTGGATAGCTCGTTATATATAACCGGCCTGAGCGGCGGCGGGTGGCTGGTTGGGTCGTGGGCCTTGAACGACTATCCTGACATCAAGAAGCTGGTGAGGCTAATACACTCGTGGCACGTGTTGGAAACCTTTACTAACCTTCCTCTTAAGAACGAGACTTGGAAACTCCCGTCGGGAGATAACGACAGTCTATGGGACCAGTGGTATGGAGAACATTTTTTTGGGAGTCAACCCGTTTGCTAGTGAGTATAATAACCAAGGGTCGATACGTGTTATGAACGAGTCGGGCCTAACGACGAAAACAGCGGCGTTCAGTGCGAAGTCTACCAAAAACACCATTCCGGGGCTCCAATATCCTTTGCAGACGCATGGAGCCGTCTAATCGCTCGGAACATCCTCCGCACAGTCAACGGTGATAGCAGGTGGAGCGACCTCCTCTCGTCACAGAAGCACAAATCTGGCCAAGTGCCGCTTCCCATCCTTGTGGCTACTGGACGGACAAACGGGGACGCCTACCAACCCGAGGGGCCTATCTTCGAGCTGTCGCCGTTCGAGTTTGGCGCCTGGGACCCGCTGTCGATCGGGGCTTTTGTCCCAATGGACAAGCTAGGAACTAGACTTGACAACGGTTCGAGCAATGGGACATGCGTTAGGGGCTTGGACAATTCCGCGTAAGAATTTTTTTTTTTTTTTTTTTGACTCTCTTACGTATAGACTAGCGCCGTGCTAATAATCTGTGGCGGAAAAAAAGTTTCATCATGGGCACTAGCTCACTTGCTATTACGTCTGTCCTCACTGATGATTTCGGTTTCACCGTCCAGGAGTCGGCCGCCAACATCCCGAACCCGTTCTGCGGCTTTGGTACCGGCAAGCAGACCGAGTGCCAAAAGTTTAAGAAGTTCGAGACGCTGTACCTCAGCGACGGCGGCGATAGCGGCCAGAACATTCCTCTGTTGCCGCACCTGGAGCCGTCTCGCGAGATGGACGTTATTATAGCTGTGGACCAGTCCGCCGACCAGACCGACCTCTTTGGGATTTGCTGCGGCTACAACTACCCGCTCGCCGAGTCGCTGAACTGGACGCTCAGCTACGCCAAGTCGGCGGCGGGCATTGCCCAGGGCATCAACGTGCCCAATTCGCTGCCGACCCCAGGCGAGGTTCTGGACAATCTGGGGCTCGTCTACACGCCGACCTTTTTCGGCTGCGACGCCTCCGACTCGACGCTGCCGCTGTGCACTCCCGAGTCCGAGTCTGACGTGCCCTGCGCCCGCGCCCCGGCCCCGCTGATTGTCTATCTGCCCAACGCTCCCTACGTCGCCTACAGCAACGGCACCACGAGCTCGACGATCGGCTGGCCGTGGGGCGGTGGCCTCACCACCAACCTCATTAATAATGGCGTCGCGCTCGCGTCCACCGGCAATACAAGTACCTCTTCTACCCTCCCGTCATGGTCCGTCTGCCTCGCGTGCGCGCTGGCCGAGCGAGCGCGTACCCGCGCCGGCATAAAGGAGAGGTCCACTCCCTGCAAGGCTTGTTTCAAGCAGTACTGCGCCGAGACCAAGCCCAAACTCCCGAAATCGAGCCTGACCAACGCCGTCACGGGCTACTACCAGCCGCCACCCATCGCCAACAAGGTTGGCCCGCCGGCCCAGGTACGCAAGGACACGTTCTGCTTCATATACCCCAACCGTGTATTGTCAAGCTGCAACCACAATTGCAAGTCCGAGAACCCGCTGGGCTGCACGCCCTGGGGCGACGACATTCACCAGCCGCCACCGGCCCACGGTGAGGCCTTTCTTGTACCCGAAGAAGAAGAAGAAGAGGAAGAGGAGGAGGTTATTGCTGTGTGGGAGAGCGAGAGAGGTGAGCTGTGATTGATGGACATGATTGTACGTGAAGAAGGCGGAAGGGGGCACCGTTTAAATACTCTCCTTCTTGGACTCATTTGTTTTTTCCCCCTCCAGGATAAGGCCCTTTTTTCCTTTGGTTCCGTATTTAAATTAATCTCAAGTTGTTTCTCGCTTTTTTCTCCTGCCAGTGTAGCGAGAGAGAGGGAGAGAGAGAGAGGGTAATGGAAGTACATTCCTTGGGAATCATTGAGAGCCTGACAGCGGATATCTGGATTGCTTCCTTCCTCGGAGGAAACGCGCCAGCTGGATGCAGCGGTACTTTGCACACCTCGCTATTGTATGATCGAGCATATATAGGTACAGATTTAATTGACGTCAGGAAATCAATAAAGCACATAAAACATCAACTACAAGAACAAACAAGTAATTTCAGACCACCAGGGTCTTACTCCGATTGCTTAGGCCCAAGCGAGATGAGATGCCATGAACGGCCTGCACATGGTTCCGGAAGTGCTCCGAATGCTTCAGCTTGTGACTTCAATACCGATCTATGTTCTCAACCGGAGCCTCCCCATTGCACACCAGGATCTGCCCAAATTCATGACGAGCGGTTTGCTATTGGAGCGCTATATCAACTTTTGATGGTGTTACGCATGTTGTGGCTACCTCTACGGTTATCTCAAGCTCAACAGTGTTGGAATTTACAACCATAACTCGAACACCCGAACCGCCATCGAGCCAGCCAACTGCCTCTTCGACCACTCTTAATCCCAACCAGACAGCAGCGCCAACTCTGACCCAACAGACACTTTCCACAGCAGCTTCCTCCATCCTCACTACGGTTGTGGAGTGGACTACTTTACCTGCCTCTCCAGGATCTACAGATTCATTTAGCTTCACATCAGTTCAAACCACTGGAGGAGGAGGAGGAACAGTCAAAGTGACGTAGGTGCCATCAAGTGTCACTAGGTCGCAAGCTGGTGGTGGGATGACTTATCTTGACAAGAAACTTCTTAGTTTGGGTTTGTTGGTCGCAGTCGGAATGCTGATCTAGGAAAGATATTTCTGGTATGGATTTGGACTAATTGCGTTGTACTTGAGCTTGGTAGTGAGAAAATGGCCGCATTTGTAATGAGGGTCTGATTGCAATGAGAATGTGCTGGGGTTTGTGTTACACAGAGTGTTGGAAGGATTTGGTTCACACTTTTGAAAACTGGTAGCCTGTGAACTGTTTCTCACAAGATACTTGACAAGAAATGAACATTGTTTGCGTGGAAAAGAATGTTCCGGATTTCTATACCAACATGGACGAAAAGCTGGAAGTGCGCGTACTGATGCAACAGCGGAATTCTGCCTGCTGTACGTCGTACAGAACTTGCATAGAGGCTTGATGTCACAACCGACCTTCGCATACCGGCCAATCAATTTCGCCCTGGATACATATAAATCAGCAGCAAACAATATTGACAAGCCGACGAACGGATTCTTACGGCTACGAGGTATGACACGGAACGCAGCAGCCGCGTGTTCATCCGAACTGTTGTTTGCTTCCTTACGGGACTTCGCCACGCTCATTCGTTCCGTCAGGTCTTATTTCTCCAACATCAGAAACACGCTCTTCCTCCCCTTGCAACGAGATTTCTGTGTAGCCTCCTATGATCCCATCCTCTAAACCCTTCACGTCTACCCCTCGCACCGCACACACACCAAAGTCATCAAAATGCTGACCACCAACATCACCCCTCTCGCTCTCCTCCCCCTCGCAACCCAAGCAAACTTCCTAAACCTCTACTCACCCATCCAGAACCCTTCCACCACCGACTTTCAACCCATCTCCGATACCTATACCACCTATGCAAATCCATACAACCAAGCCACTCCATCATCTCCCATGCTCGAGACACCGACAACGACTGATACAGGCAGTGCCTTCTTTCCTGCCATCACTTCCACCACAACTGCTTTGCCAAGCACAAGCACGATTATTGAGAGTGCGCCGAGTCAAACATCTGTGGGCGTGCTGCGGATCACTAATTCGAGCGTTGCCGGGAGGAGGGTTGAGAGTGGGAGGATGGAGGGGTGGGGTGTTTTGGCGGTTATGGTTGGGGTTGGGATGTGGGTTTAGATGGCGGGAATGCAGTTGGCTGTGTGTCGTGGGAAATGGATTTGATGGAGAGGGTTGTGTGTAGGAAGATGGAGTAGGATTTGTATTTGAATAGATCGAATTAGGTGTTTGAGTGAATTTTTTTTTGGATGATGTTGTCTTTGGGGTAGATACAGATGCAAAGTAGATTTTCACACAAAGACGATATGGTCAAAGGGCTAGAGGCTACTCAAAATAATCTTCCTGAATTAAATATCTGCTACATACCCTCCGAAAATGCTCTCTGGCTGTCTAGAACTCAAACAGCCTCGCCTTCAACTCTTGGCTTCTCAGCCTTCGGGCTCTCAACCATCGGCTTCTCTGACCCTCCCTCCGTCTCCGCAACCACCGGACTCGGCCCAATCTCATTTGCATCCCCATGCACACCCTCAGTATGTTCGACCCCTGTCTCCTTATGCAAATCATCCGGCAGAGTCCCTAACGCCCGCTCCCCAAACAACAAATCGATATCCTCCAGACTAACTTGTTTCGTCTCCTTGAAAAAGAAGAAGACGATCGGGAACGTGACGACGATGTTCCAGGCCATGAAGAGGAAGTAGAACTTCCAGGTCAGTGCTGCGAGCGCGGTGGGCGATACTTGCGCCCAGAAGGTGGAGACCTGGGTTTGTTAAGGATTTTGTTGAAGGGGGGAGAGAAATGGGGGAAAAGAGGGAGGAATAGCTTACCAGCCAGTTGCCGATGCCGGTTGCGAAGGCGTTACCGCGGGCGCGGATTTGCATGGGCATTACTTCAGCCATGTAGACCCATGATATGGGACCCCAGGAGACTATGGATGTCAATACAGAGCCCAGATCAACGTGCGTAGGAGAACTTACAAGAGAATATAACTGTCACACAGAAGAGAAAGAAGACGCCTGCGATCGATAGGCTGCTTTGAGGATTCTCTTTGTCGATCTGACTGTTTACTACTGCTTCGCAGATCAAGGCGATCGTGATGCCGATTGTGCCCCAGAGAAGTGGCTTGCGGCGGCCTACACGATCAATCATGAAAACGATGAAGATGAGATCTGGGGGGCTATGTTAGTGTGAATATTGGAATTGGAGGCGTCGAGAAGACTCACTTGCGAGAGGCCCCATGCAATTGTAGATTCCGGCGACGAGCAGATTTCTGTCCCCTACAATACCCAAAGCTTTATACATGCTGGTTTGGTAGTATCCGATGACATCTAATTCGAATTAGCACCAAAGTTGGCTTGAGATTTGGTCGACGTACTGATCCCAGTGAACTGTGTGAATACCTGCACTGCAACCCCATGCATCAAGCGTGTTCTCCATTGTGGCACGGTGAACATGATGCCCCAACCAGGCACTGTGATAGCCTTTTCCGCCGCAATGGTTGTTTTGATATCATGATATTCACGCTGAATATACTCCTCGTTTGAGCCATTGTAGTGCAGTTTGCGCAAGACTTTGAGCGCTTCATCCTCCCTATCTGTTTCCATGAGATGACGTGGAGATTCTGGGAAGAACATTATTCCCAAAGCAAGAATAGAACAGGGGAGGACCTGGAATGCGAGAGGTAGACGCCATTGAATGCTGCTGGAGGCAGAAGCAGTTCCTGAACCGTATCCGACCCAGGTCGAGCTATGTCCTTGTCAGAAAGGGACCTAATTGATAGAGAGATGGATTTCTTACACGATAAAACCGACACCAATCATTTGCTGTGAGAGTCCAACGATGAAACCTCGAATCTTGGGATCAGCACACTCGGAGTTGTACACTGGTACTGCCATGGACAGGAGCCCAACAGCCCACCCGGTGAAAATCCGACCAACTAGAATCATGCCAAGGTTCTGCGCTGTGCACTGAAGAATAGCTCCGATGAGACATATAAGTGCTCCCATGAGAATTGTCAACTTTCTTCCAAACCGATCCATTGTGAGGCCGCCTTGAAGCGCTCCAAAGACGGCTCCTCCATTGAAGGTAGAATTGATAGCCCCAATAATGTCTGAACTGGATGTGGTATGGAAAAAGGCCAGGAAGTTCTTCGAGGCAATAACATCTGTCATCACACCTGCATCGTATCCAAATAAGAAAGATCTGATAACTGTGAGTAGTGGTTGTCTAGGTTTGGAAGGTGACTTACCCCGTGCTGGCAAACACCGCCAACGAGATCATGAAAACTTTCCCCATATTGCAAAATCTCAAATTGTGAATGCAGATTTTGAGGATTGGATCAGAATGATAACGGTTAAATTAGAGCATTCCCTAGTACTTATACTCGAGTTTCTTGTTGGAAGCAGAGATCTGGGGTCGTCCCACATTTGGGTACCCCGGTATGCACAACAGCTGACAATTTCACAAGCTGGTTAGAAGCCAGAATTTGACCCCGCTTTTGCAAATAACGATTTCTCCGTGGCTGAAAAAATTGCGAACCCCCACATTTGCTCCGTAAAAGCCTCCATCATCCCATTATCTTCTAGAAGACTGGGGATAGGGGGGGAAAGGGCCGGAAGCCGCAACACGTGACATAAGTATAGGACGATCGATGAAACAATTGGAGCGCTTGAGCAACGGTGCATCCAAACTTGAGAAGATCGGCCGCATTGCGAATCTTGCAGTCAACAATATCTCTTGCTATAAAGCTGGCAGCTGGCCAGGAACCGAGATCAAACCGGTGAAGGCGTGCGCCACTGACGAATATGCTTTAAAAGTTGGATCAGCAACTGCCAAAATGCAGGACGACTCTAGCTGCCGCCCTTTCGTACTCGGGTCAATCCTGCACCACACGCTCTCGTTATCTTCTTGCTCTTTTCTCCCTCGGCTGGCCGACTGTCACGGGTCGGGACCTGCCACTGTGATCTGGGTGCAGCTGCAAACATCGGCGATCTGGCCACTGGGCGTCAATCAGCAGCAAGGACTGTACATCTTGCATGTGCGAACGATGTCTAAGCCGACCACTGGGCGGCTCGAATTCTCCGTACCTAATCTTTCGTCGAGATGCGAATAGGGAAGGCTGAGAGATAAGATTGCCAGGATCAAGATCTGGGGAGGGTGATTTTCTCGCCCCTCGCTAACTCATGGCCCGATGTTCTACCGAGAAAATAGGGGAAGGGGCAAACGAGCTGCTCAAGCGAGCTGAAGGACTTCCCAAGCGAGCGGCGCAGCACAGTGTCAATATCTCCCCCACATCAAGGCTGCATCTTTCCTATCAATCCATCAATCCAGCCATCACCAGTTCACTCTTATCTGCCAGCTCCAACGTATCGCACTGCCGCAGGAATGGACTCTCTCGAGGGCGAACTTCGCGAAGAGACCGGGAAGAACAATCTTCCCGGCACCATGCTCGCAGCCACGAATTTGGACGGTATGTCGATATCCCCTACATTCATGAGGGGGCCCCCTTTGATGCCAACATCTCTCGATAAGGAATTTGCGCACATAATACAAGCTAATGGATTATCAGGGACATTCAACTACGAAAGCTATTTCGGCAAGGCAAGCCTGAAGCCTGATGCGAAACCTGTCTCAGGAGCGACGACCTTCTGCATCGCTTCAGCTACCAAGCTCGCGACTTCAGTTGCAGCCATGCAATGCGTGGAACGAGGTCTTATCGGGCTAGATGATGATGTCACTACCGTACTGCCCGAGCTGAAAGACATCCAGATCTTCACCAGAATTGAAGATGGGAAGCCAGTCATGGAAAAAGCACAGAATACAATTACGCTGAGGTAAGATACTGTTTCCCAGCTGGTACAGGCGCTCAAAAATTATATTTAGCCACCTCCTATCGCATACAAGCGGGCTTGCATCTATCGAGGATGAGCAGATCATGGAATATTACCAAGCGATTGGAGACCCGAAAGGCACTCTGCTCATGCGATATTTCGTGACGGAAGATGAAGAAGTGAGGGCGAAAGCACTTCCGGAGGTCCAACATGCTATGGAGAATCTTGTAATACAATCATCCGCTTGGCCTGATCGAGAATCGGTTTTATCAGCTGACAATCATAGTCACTCGAGCCGCTGCTTTTTGAACCTGGAACAGCCTGGAACTATGGCCAGAGCACAGATTGGGCGGGTCAACTGGCAAGTATGGAGAAATGCCTTTGCAATATTCAACTAATTGTTCCAGATCGAAAGATTGACCCACCAATCCCTCGAATCCTACTGCCAAACCAATATCTTCGGCCCACTCTCCATGAAGAGCACAACATTCCGTCCAGCAGACCACCCACACATCCTCGAGAATCTCATGCCAATGGCCTGGCGCAACAAAGACGGTACAATCAAGAACGAAGCCAGCATCTACCCCCTCGCACCAAAAGTCGAGCTCGGAGGTTCTGGTCTTTACACTTGCGCGCCTGACTACCTAGCTTTCCTCACCTCTCTTCTGCGTAACGATGGCAAAGTGCTCAAGCCAGAGACTGTGGACCTCATGTTCAACTACAGGATTCCGGATGAGAGTATCATGGAGAGCGAGAAAGTCAAGGGGTTCTTTGACTGGGGCGCTCATCCGGATGATGTGGGCACGGAGTATGATCATTGTCTTTGTGGACTTGTCAATTTGAAGGATATGAAGACTGGAAAGAAGGCGGGAAGTGTGAGATGGGGAGGTGGAACAAAGAGCTTTTGGGTAAGATATCTTTCTATCTATGCTTGCTTGTGGTGTTCAGAGGAGAGAAGGCTGACCGACGGTAGTGGGTTGATAGAGCTGGTGGCGTTTGCGGCTTCTATGGGACCCAGATTCTTGGGATGGCTGAGAAACTGTCTGGTGAGATGTATAGGAAGTTCCAGATTGCTGTCTATGATCAAATCGATGCTACGAAATAGTCAGCCATGTGGGCGTTTTCGTGGAAGCTTGGAATCTGTGTGTTCCAACGCTGATTGGGAGAAAGTGGACAACAAATCTCATGTCTTCATGTCTATTTAAGAAATACGTCAATCATATCAGAATCCAATACGGTTTATTGTCAGAATTCTCAAAGCTCTATAGTATAACTAATAGTTGCAAAGCCGTGGAAACGAAGTGCGCTGTTACGCTATTCCCTTTGTGTGTGCAACCCAGGCTCTCTTAAGCTGCCTGACACATAAGAAGCCCAATAAAGCGGGAAAGCAGAAAAGCAAGCATCCCTAAGATTTCCATTGCAGTAAATACCCACATCAAAGCACAGGTTAGGAATTAGAGTTGAGGTACTAACAATATTTAATGTATCTTCCCATGAACGGGGACTGACTAGAATGTAGAAAGGCTCTTTGCTAAATGACGTAAGGGCAAGACGACGTTATACTATATTTTCTCTTAATAAAACCTTTCTCCAAAGATAACAACTTTGATGACTTTCTTGTGATTGCGGGCTTCAGTGTCCATGATGGTATTAAGTTTAGCTCCATCATGCGCTAGATCACAATACCCTTTGAAGGTTTTCTGCACAACTAAGCTTCGAATTCGGATTTCGAAAGACGCTTCTGTCATTCTGTCAGTGCCGACAAAACAAGGCAACGACAGAATCCTCGAGGCACTGGCAAATAAGCTGATGCAGGATCAACCCAAAATAAAAGAAATCTTTCCAAAACACCACACAGGCTTCTCCCCACCATCTACCAGCAACCTTCCTTCCTCAGCCACCACGAGGTCGATGGCATCTGCTCTGCTCCACCAGCAGAATACGAATCTCGAAGCAAAGCCAGGATTCAAAATCGTAAGTATTGATCCACAGTCGCTCATTCCTCCAATTTTTTGGTGGATGCGCTCCTTCCCCTTCACCCTCAGGCTCACATTACGGCATATCGTCTGTAAGTCTTTCTTTGCCCTCGATTCCTATTCCATCCCATCCCAGATATCTCATCCTTCAATCTTCCACCTTCTATCCAAAACTCACGATCGCAAAGCTAACGCGCTAGCCAACTTAGGTACGACTCGTCCTTCTCCAACCAAGTCCACATCGCAACTATCTCTTTTCCTTCATATCAACGACTGACCTTTGCCGCCCCTAGTCTACAGTCAAAACATATTCACTGCTGTTCACCAACACCACATAGGCATGGAGATCGAGACAGTGGGGTGCACGCCTTCAAACAACAACAACACCCACCAGCATCTCACTGTCTCGATCTCCAATCAGCAAGATGAAAACAAGAGGTAGGCACGGCACCCTTGCAGTTGAGATAAAATATAAAAGTAGCAAAGGGCTCTGGAGGAGCAGCTTGCTGACAATGGGTCTGCGTAGACTCGATGAAAATAAACCCACCATCCGGATGATACAGATCCTTCCTCACTTGCAAACGGCCCCCTTCTACTGAAGGTGTTCCATACGTTCCAATGGAGGTCGTTCAGCAGATGAAGGGTAGTAAGGCAGCGGCTGATCCGGAAGAAAATGGCCCGATGTGGATCGTAAGTCACAAGCATCCATCAACCTCGCAGCCATTAGAGGTCCGCAAGTGGGGAAGGATCTGTATCTCGCAACTCTCAGTCCCTCAGTGAGCTCTTTTCCTATCCCATTGAACCTGAGAAAGTTGTTCTGTGCGTGCAGCTGATCTCGGGATTTTCCACTAGGCAAATCATCAGATTTGATGCAAACACCAACACATTACAGATCCTTCTCCACCTGCAGCTCATCAGCACTCAATCTCACAAACCAATCTCAAAACCACGAGGGATAGATGAGCTGCAAGTGGAGAAGGATCTGTACCTCGCACCCATCAGCTTCTTGGCAAGTCTTCTTTATCGTATTTGAGCTTCGACTAACCTTTCACCACAGCATAAGTGCCAACCAGCTAAGATCCAGGGCCGAGGCCTATTCGTATCCGACTACGATGCTGTACCGAGTCCGATCCCAGAGGATGCGAGGCAATTCTTACGAGAAGAACGCCTTGAAAGCAGACAATGGCGGCATCGACATGTGCCATTAGTGCAGTGTTTTCTATGAGATATTAAAGACCGCACACCATGGAAGACTCTAACTATGTTGGACACCCTATGGGTTTACGGATGTATTCAATGAGTCCGAGGATTATAGGCATCATCCCCCACCGCCAGTTTTCACAGAACAACGACTTCGAAGAATGTGCTGTCACCGATATCACTACTGCCGCTATCACCGTCGAAGAGGTAATGAGTGAGAATGCGGGGTGCGCTGGAGTGGGAGAAGGGAGAAGGAAGCAACGCGAAGTGCGAAGTAAAGCCGTGCTTACACCCCGAGAAAGTGGCCGTGGGCCGTGAGGTAACTTCCACCTCACTCCAAGGCCATAATAGAAGCTTACAATCAAGAGGTAATTTAAGTGTCTACTTCGCCGGGGATATAATCAATCCTACGGTCCTCAAGCAACCATGAAACCATATCAACGTAGTGGTGATCCACGTGAAGGTAGCTGCAACGGGTCAGATGTCGTCTTGCCACAAATCTCTGCTTCCGCTTTTGCATCGGCAAAGCCAGAAGTATGATCGAGAAGCTGTTTCCTTGAAAGAGACTCGATCATCAACGGAGTATACAAACCAAGCTATGCTGAGGTAGGCAGTTTAGCACAGGAGGAGGACGAGGAGGGGGAGGACGAGGAGAAGAATACTGGAAAGTTGAAGGGTGGCAATTGAAGTCTAGGAAGAGTAGGAAGGAATAGGACACATCGGGTGAAGGAAATGCTGCTCCCCAGAAGAAAAGAATCGGTACTCATGTCTGGATCTGCTGAATAAAACTTCATTGCTATCGTTTTCGAGTGCCATAACTTGCTTGTAAATCTGCGATGTTCAATCCAAAGTGTCCATAATCCACCAGCCTTTCCCCATAAACTCCCAGAATGTTATTCAATGTCCAAATAGTGATTTCACACTCCCCACGTGAGTTCCAGTCCCCACTAGCGTGTTTCCAACTCGGCTGCAGAAAAGGTATATCCCACAATCCTTGCCTTCTCGATCTCTTTCCTCCCAAGCAACCACGTTCCGCGCTGTACGCTACAACACAATTCCTTCCATCCGGCGTATGCACTAGCTAACAGATAAAAGCAGACTCTTCACACAAAAGCCACTCTCAATCTCTCTCGTCTCGTAAGTCTGCAGATTCCAGATAGGATCGAAGGGAGGTTACTGACGCGATGAGAGAAAGCCACCATCCAAACCACTCTCTCTTCGTAAGTTCATATTGTCCCTGCTGTGCCTTGGATAAAAGCTAATGTTTGAAGGAAGAAGAACCATGCCTCGGTGCGTTATTCTCCTCTCTTCTTCTCTGATCTGACCTTCTATGGAGCAAAGCTAACTGTTTGTCGTTCAAAGACCCAACGGAGCCAGAAACCGCGCTCGGGCCCGGGCCCGCATCATGCTGAGGGCTTCGGCCAACTACCCTGGCGCCATCACGGCGTTGATGGAGAGTGCGTTGCGTGGGGTCATTGACCCAATGTTGTACGTATCTCCATCTCTGGGAGAAACGGACAGGAGACGAAAGGAGAGCAAAGAGAGGCTTACAAGAGTATAGTGCCAACAACCTCCCAGGCGTCACGGTTTGGGGTGCTGCTCGTGCGGGGGCGCTGGCTGCTGCTGCGGCTGGAGGATGTAAGTCTTGTGTTTTATTTCGTCGGGTGTTTATTCTGTTGTTTGGGGGAGGGTTGGGTCTCGTCGGGTGTTCTTTGAGCCTTGCACTGTCGACCCACAACAGAACCATCTCTCATCGCGCTCTCTGCTATCCTTGCTGGAGGTGAAATTAGGTTTCGTCAGCGGTTCTTGACCTCCTTCACTACCTGCTAACGAAAATTCCCTTTCATCGCGCAGTCTACTCTCCTTGTCTAAATCTTGTCTCTCGTCGGGTCTCTGTTTGTTGCTGTGGAGGGGAAGTTGGGTCTCGTCGCATGTTTCTCCTTCACCGCCCGACAACAGAGAACTTCTCATCGCGCATGACAAATAGAGCTTCCTTTCGTCCGCCATTGAACAAAAGTTAACAGAAGACACGCAATAGTCATACTCTAAGCACACCTCTCCCTCTCTCCTCCGACCTCCCTCACAATCCTCGGTCGACCGTCCACGGGGCGTTAAACAAACACCGCTGTCTTCCGCTCGGTCCAGAGTCCACGGGACTATAAACATTAGATGTTTTTAGCGTTGCTTTGTGGGGCATCGGCTCGTTTTAATGGAATCTCTTCTCTGCTTTGCTTTCGTTCTCGCTTGATGTTTTGTTTATGTGCGATGAATGAATTGGTGATGGCGGATGATATGGTTTGGATTGTTGGGCTTGCTGATATAATAGGGAAGAGGGACAGATGGGATGGGATGGGATGGGATGGGATGGGATGGGATGGGATGGGATGGGATGGGATGGGATGGGATGGGATGGGATGGGATGGGATGAAGAGATAAGTGTCCACGACTGAGAAGGGTGGTTGGTGATGTATGGAGCTTTTGCTGACTTTGGATGTTCTAGGACTACTATTATCGACAATTGCTACTTGGAGTTGAGTTGATGCGACAGGGATGGAACAATTGATCAGATTGGCAAAGCGTCAGGAGCAATTGAATGGGAGACTGATGAACTGGATAGGGTGCATATTGCAAATGGGGGAGCAGAATGTAAGAGGCATGAGATACTTACACTGGTCCGCGGAATAACAATGCTGACTTTCAGCTTTTCAGAAAAGCCTCTGAGCTGCAAAGTATCGAAAATCTGCTCGCGTTAATAGAATGGAAAGCATGTATGGAAGCAAAGCTTAGGCCCGTGACTCGGTACTGAAAGCAAAGCGAAATGAAGAAGATAAAATTTGAGGTAAATTTGAAAGTGGACGGGAAGAAGAGGGTTTCTACTCAAATGGCACAGAAGACAGACAGTCACGAGTGGCATGAGAATGGAAAAATGTTTGGGAGATAATTGGGAAAGGCAATTCAAACCTGCTGTGGGCAGATATGGATACGGAGACTTATATTGCGATGTCCGAACACGTTCGGAATAATCCTGGTTATGGTACGTGAAATCTGCACACGGGAAGATTTGGTTAATGTTTTCGAGCCTAGTCTCAGAAGCGGAAGGAGGCAGCGAGGAAGAAATAGGGGTAGAGCCAACCTCAATTAGGAACGCATCTTTGAGTCTGTATGTGATCATCTCTTCCTCGATCGTGGCTTTCATTACATTGAATTTTAAAAATCGTATATGCAGGATCCAGCACGCTTCTCATTCAGCTCCAGATTCTCGAAGTAGAAAGTCCATCTGTCCGAAGATGTTGGTGTTTCCTCCTGCTGGTTTCAGAAGCACCCGAAGCCGAATTCGGCAAGGACCCAATCTTTTCGGCATCCCGCTTTGACCCCCATCCTTCTCTGCAACAGCCCATGAACGCCCCCTTCCTTCATCCTCCCGTCATCCTTCACCTCAACTCAGCCTCTCGCCCCAGATATGCATCCACTAAACAGTCGCATCCTTGCTCATGGGGTTCGGCCGTGGCCACCAGCGGGCTGGCGTTCGGGGTGGCTTGCCTGACGTGCATATGTCGCCGTTTCACCCTGTAGGTTCGTCTCCTTTGTGTGATCTCCCACTGCACCTCTGCGGCGCAAACACGACTTTCGAGCCTTGCAGTTCTAAATCCCAAGAACACCGTTATTTCACTATGTGTTCTGCTATCAAACCTTGCTACTGCTGCTTCTCGAACCCCACGGATAAGCAGCAAGGGCATTCCGGCAAGCGATTCGAAATGAGCCTCGAATTCTTCCAGAGGACCAACTGAACACTTTCACTTCTCGACCGTGGACACGAGGCTGCGGAATTAGAGCCCCTGTCAATTGCGTCTCGCAGCCCCGAAACCCCACTAACCTCGACATGTCGGGAGACGGCAGCGGGGATCTTTTTTGAGAACGTTTGATCGCCTTCCCGCATATTGATGTTGCATGGGATCGCAGCTGAAGCAAGGATATAGCTGTTCGAAACCTCGTGCAGCCTCACATGCTGCGATACTTCGCTGCATATAATCAAGATGCTGGGCCTTCCTCGAGTTCGAGAGGCTCAGGCTGGTCCTTCTTTGCAGCTTGACTTCTTCTCAAGCCAGACTATTCATCAGTCGATCGGCATCCATCAACTGTAGTGCGCGCCATGCATTTCCCCCATATCTTGTTTGCCCTTGGTTGTGTTGGTGTTCTCAACTTCGTTGCTGCTGGTGTTGCTCCTGTGAATAGCGATCTTCAGATTCGTAATGCTGCTGGCGCCTCATCTTCAGATACATTATATGCGCTTCGTCGATCGCTCTCGTCCAAAGCAATCAAGCGGGACACTGTCTTCAAGAATAGCACCTCTATCGATACAAGTTGGAATGGCGTAACTTTGTTCAGCATGTATGTACTTTTCGACTATCTATGCTCAGGATGAGTCAGGACGAAAGCAGGCTTGAGGTCTAACTTCCATCAGTGAAGGTGAAACGAGCAAGGGCAGCACCTCTGTCTCCGGCGCGGTAGAAATCGTCTGCACCACTTGCTACATCAAAGGCACTGCGACGGCACAATTCACAATTAACGGCAATTTTAACGTCAGCCAGGCATTCGACAATGTCACCAGCGCAATCGAGGCCGAGGTCCATAACATCACCACGACAGCCATCAACTATGTCGAGAACGCTGTTGAGACCTTTGTTGAAAACGCCACAACTTCAATATTGAGTGGTAATTTCCAGCTCGACGACATTGACTTCCCGCCGCTCGCTGTCAACTTCGACGTCAATATTCCCGAAATTCCAGCATGTGACCTCAGTTTCGAGTTCGATGGCTTGGAACTATACATGGAAATCGACACGATTCTCTCTGGCGGCGCTACCTATTCTCTGAATCTGTATACTTCGAAGACTCCGATCGGCTTTGCTGTCGCCAGTGACGTTTTGGTTGGTGTCGTATTCTCAGTTGATCTGATTCTCAGCGTGGACTCTGAGATTGATATCAGCACCGGCTTTCACATCCAGCTACACGACGGGGTGACTATTAATATTCCAATATTCAACCAAGACGTCTCGAACATTACGTTGTAGGTCTCCAAACCTCAAGTTGTATCTCCTCTGGTCTGGCTAATTACCAATTCCTAGCAATGGAGGAAACTTCGAGTTTCTCCCAGTCACAGTACAGAGTCCAGGCGCCGTCCTCACCGCCCTACTCCGCGTCGGTATAACAGCCGGTCTCGACATCAGCACGTCTACTGACATCATTGCGGGCGTACCACTGGATTTCAGCGCAGGGGTTGTGGCAGCCGTCTTTGCAGATGTCGCCCAGTTCGTGACAAACGTGACAACAGCAACGTCTAGCGATGGCAACAAATGCGACCTTCAAGTCGTCCAGGAGTACACAATGCTGCTTGGAGCCAATGCTGGCGCCACGTTCGCGGTTGCAGGTCACACCTGGGGCCCAACACCGAACACCCAGGTACCTCTCTTCTTCACCACTCTCGGTGCTGCATGCGCTTTGACTGGGACCGTAAGTGCAGCTGCCACTGGTGCCACCATAACAGCCAGAAATCCTGCAGCGAATGCTGCAAGTTCGACGACGACAAGCACAGAAGTGACGTACACAAACACCGCAGTCCTATGTCTTTCAACCGGGCTGCTGAATTGCCCTGCCTCGCTACAATCAACATCTCATAATACTGTGACGAAGACACTATTCTCGGTTGTGCCCTCAGGCTCAAAGGCCACGTTCTTAACTGCAGCGACCAACACTGCCGTTACCACTATCCCTTTTGGAACAAACGTAAAGGCAATCAGCTCCACGAGCGGGAGTCCCGTATCCTTCGTGCCAACTTCCTCGCCCACTGGAGGGACGGGAATCACTAGTGTCTTCAACGGGAAGACTGGAGGAGTGAGCAACAAGCTTGTCATCGGTGTTAGTATAGGCGTAGGCGTGCCAGTGCTAATCGCGATCATTGCTGGGCTTGTGTAAGTACTATCTCTCTTCCTGCCACTTCCATCCTCGCGAGAATTTCGGGTAATGTGTATATTTGCTTACGAGGCACAGCTTCCTATGCAAGCGCAAGAGATCCCGGAATACGGTAACAATCCACGCGAGTCCGGTTTCAGAACCATATACACCTGCTTCGTCATATAATTTCAGCAAGAAACTGCCGACTGTCACTGTGAGCGAGTCGAGGCGACGGTGAGCCTGAAAGGAGATTTATTAGAGAAGATTATGAGATATAAGGGATGAATTCACGGAGTTCGATGGGAGGTGGGCGTTTGCTTTTTCAATTGATATCATGATCTTCTCAGATCCATCGCGAATTCAACCCAAACACAACCTGCTGTCTGCCTACTCCAAGTCTGAAGCGATTTTCCTTCGTCTTGGCTTAAGGATTGGGTATCTCCCATTGGTAGCACGACAGCGGCTATTGCGGACGAAACCCAGACCGTTGGGTCATCGATGATGGTCCACTACGGCCGTGTCGCCATGTTCCTAGCTCATGTTAGTAGCGATTTGTTCGGTTCCACGAGTCTGGAGAAGGCATGCGTCATCCAGGGCTTAGTTGAACGCACTCGGTTATCTGACAGCCTGTGACAGGCTGATGTGCGACTAGCTTCCTATCGTATTCACTAACTTTACTAACAAAGCAAGCCATACGAGTAGCTTGGCAAAGTAGCACGCCTCACCCGCCATCAGGCCATGTCTCATTGCTCCACAGCTTGGCTTCCTACCTTCCATGCATCTCAATTGGATCTCCCCACAAGCTACGTCCGTAAAGCCCCCAGTTGGCATCTTAGTCACCGCCCAGACCGTTGGGGTTGCTAACTAATTCCCGCCAAGCGTGCTGTAAGCAACAAGCGAATGCGACGACCAGTGACATCAACACAGATCCAACGCCAATCGTCTTTTTCGATCATCGCCCGCTTCGAAGATCCACGCTGGAGCTCAGCCTCCCGCCTCCCCTCCCTCCCGCTGCGGCGGGGTTAGGACTGGTGGATTTAGAAGCCAAGCGTCCACGCATTCGCCAAATTTCACGACTATGCCTATTCGGGATGACTTTGCGCAGTTGTTGGAACGGGTGCAATGTGATTCTCGCATTCGATTATCGCTGACTATCCTGGAGGACTATTGTTGTATAGGTTGGATGACCTCAACACTGTCGAAGGTAGGTGGGATATGTGTATAAGTATCACAATAATCTCTTCGTGTTTTGGACATCGAGCGAACATCATCTTGTACTCCACAGAGCAAACTCCTCTCTCTACTGCCTTTTCATAACTTCTTGCTTGTTCACATCCTCATCTATCAAATAACTTCACTCCATACTTCACAATGTCAGACCCCTATCAAGACTGCACTTCAGTATCTCCGGAGTGTCCAGTATCAGGCACAATCTACGGCTACGCCCCCAACCTAGCAGCCAACGCCTTCTTCTGCGCATTCTTCAGCCTCTTCCTCCTAGCGAACCTTCTCCTCCCCCTAAAATACAAAACCTGGACCTACGCCAGCATCCTCAGTCTGGGCGCCCTTGCCGAAGTAATCGGTTACGCAGGCCGAATCCTCATGCACAGCAACGCGTGGTCTCCCGCCGGCTTCGAGATGCAAATCTGCTGCTTAATCCTAGCCCCCTCTTTCTTCGCCGCCGCCATCTATCTCAACCTCAAAGACATCGTGCGCGCCATCGGCCCGCAGTTCTCGCTCATAAAGCCGAAGCTCTACCCCTGGATCTTCATCACCTGCGATCTCCTCTCGCTGATCCTGCAAGCTGCTGGCGGTGGCACCGCAGCCTCTGCAAATACTACGAAGATGACGGACGCAGGTGGAAGGATCATGCTCGCGGGTATCGTGTTCCAGGTCGCGACCTTCACAGCCCTGTACTTCCTCGCCGCGCTCTTTGTCCGTAACCTGCGGTCTAACGCCCACCTCCTGACACCATCCCAATCCGCCGTCTTGCACGATCGGAATTTCAAGGTCTTCGCTTGGGGCATTTTTGGCGCGTCGGTGGTGGTGTATATTCGGTGTATTTATCGGATTGCGGAGTTGGCTGGGGGGTGGAAGAATAAGATTATGAGGGATGAGGTTAGTTTTTATATCCTAGATGGCGCGATGGTTGCTATTGCTGTGCTGGCATTGACGGTAGCGTATCCGGAGGCTTGGTGGAGGAAGGTTTTGGAGAAGGGGGAGGCGGGGGAGAAGTTCGGGAGTGAGGAGGAGGATGGGGTTGTGGTGGTGTGAGGGTAAGAGTGCTGTTGGTGGGAGGGAGCAAGTTGCATGGAGTTTGGCTTTTGGTTGATGGATTGGTTGTATAGATGGGGCATGGCGTCCGGATGGCGGTTCTGAGTTCTTGGATGTTTGCTGAGGTGATAGATAGATCATGGATGGATGGATGGATGGATGGATTGTTTCATTTGTTTGTTTAGATTCCCTTGACGAGATTATGATATACCATACTTAGAGGTTTGCAAAGCATCATTTAAAACGTCAGCTGTCCTTTCGATCGTTATGGATTCTAATGCGGCTTGCATACCGGGTAGACGTGATTGTGGGAAGCGTTCCTTACCTTTTAACAAGAGTCTCCTACTTGATTCGGGAAGGCTGAAAACTTAGGATAGTTTCCCCCCAGTTTTATTCGGTCGGGATGCAGGCTTTTCTTTTATGAACTGGAATTTCTACACGTTGAAGGGGCTTCGAGGCTTTAGTTGAGAGTTTCTAACCCTCACTTATATATAATTCAGATTCTCATAAAATTGCAAAGTAAAGTCAAGAAATCTCCAAAAGGAAAACCCTTCTCCATGTCCAAGTTCCACCCTATCCCCAAATCTGACAAAATACCAGCCCTCGAAGCAGGAATTTGAAGCAGCAGTAACAACACCAAAAAAAAAAGTCCTAGTGTGACACTACCCTACAACCTTTCTGGAACAATAAAAACGCCTAAAAACAATCAAAAATATCCAGTCATAGACTAGCATCGTTATTCACACAAGACATATGAGCTCATTCTTGAGCTCTGCCATTTTCATGACCTCACCATCCATGGTGCCGTGGACGTAAGACCCTCCAACTAGAGCATGCCAGATACCCATATTTGTAGGTGCCGACCAATCTCTGAAGTTCTGTTCTTCCTTCCGTAACAAGAACGGAACAGTTGCACCTGAAACAACGTAGAGTCGATCATCCCGCTTCACGGAGCCCAGCGTCAGGCCTATATAGCCTCTCTCGGTGATAAAGACGACATGTTCATTCAAACTCTTTGCTAGAAACTGATCAAAAACCTCGATATCTTCTTCCGTGATATTTGACAGGTCGATTTCTTGCCCACACCAGTGACGGAAAAGCTCTCGATACCGAGGTCTCTCACTCTCAGGAATTCGTTCGCCCGCATGAAGTTTACTGATAGGGTCTCTTGATAAATCCTTGAGCAACGTTCTCCATACCGCATCAGAGACCACCTCGCCTGTTGGAAACTTCCCCCTGTCGAGAATTTCTGGAAGCCATGCAAGAAGCTCAGACTTCCAGCCTGGCGAAGTAGTTGTGATTTTGGGGAAGGTAGTTGCTACTGTGTCGAACATAACACCTCGAAGTCTCAAAAGCCATGGCCATTCTGGCGGGAAGGTATCGGATAAATTATCAGGCAGTTTCCAGGTACAAGCGCTGAAGTAGCCTTTGGCCAATGCATCTGTTTCCACAGAACTGCGGTGTGAGCTCCAGTCAGGCACCCAGCTTGGGATTATCTCATCTGACCTGTGATCTGTCCTGGACCCATTAAGGATTTCAGGGGTGTATCCTGAATACAACTTCTTCAAGTGCTTGGAAGACTTGATTAACGCAGTTGTGCTTTCCAAATACACGCGAGAAACCGTTTTCGTGTAATCTGGTTGGATCTGACAGCTTCCGTCGCTGAGGCTGAGAAAGGCAAAGATATGGTCGCGTGGATCAGTACAGGATTTGTGCCCAAATGTTTCAAGCAAGTAGTCTAGATCTCTCGACCATTCGATTTTGTACGTTCTCAAGAGCCAAATCCTCACCGCATTCCCAATGGTAAAGCCGAGACGAAGTGTGCAAGCTTGTCCAGCTATTGCCTGGACTACCTCAGAAATGATTTCCCAGGATATGCTTTGCGTGCCACAGAAGATGCTGACCTCAGACGCATGGATTACTTCTTGGATAACCCATGCTCTGCTCCACCAGCTGTTGTCATTGAATGCTGCGCCCAAGTGCATGTAGTCATCCTCGCTGAGCTTTTCGACGAGCCGCTCGAGATTGGGATTTTCTTCTGGGTCCTCTTGGCTTGCAAGTGCAGCAAGTGTCGATGGATGAGCCATTCCTGTGTCTGGCGCTTTATTTGCTTCTTCTTTGTGACAGGTCTGATAAATATCCTTCACGATGTTGAATGCATGATGAATCGAATCATCATTACCCAGCCAAATCAGGACGTTTGCTGCGAGGCTATAAATCTGCACCATATACTGGATCTGCTCGTTCCGCTCCGTAAGATTTCCTTGATCGATGCATATTGCATCGATCCAGAGGATGCGCGAGGTGTCGCAAAGCCGCAGGCACTGGAGGGCTGACTGAAGGTTTGTCGTGACCTGGAGTTCTCTGCAGTGAACCCTAATGCCTGCCGTAACGCTGGGATCTCCCCATACGTAAGATAGTGCGCAGTATGGGGGCCGATTGTTTGAAAGACTAACTTCCTGGAGCTCACACTGTATCGTTGTGCCTTTTGTTCCAGGAAATAGTGTCAAAAGACGGATTGAGTTTGACTGGAGAATTGGTTGGTAAATATAACGTGAATTGGCGGCTTCGACTTGTGGTGGCATCATGATATTCTCGCCCGAGTCCCTGAGCAAAGGTGCGTACTTTTGGGTTGTGTCCACAGGACTGGTTTGTAAGTGGTTGACTTTCTTTCCTGTTGTAGATGCTTCTAGACAGGAACTTTGGCTGTGCCTTTTGAAAGCTTCGAAACCGTCTTCTCAGCCGAATTTTTGACACAAGATGATATAGTTGGTCAATATTTCCCAGCTATTCTACTCAGCACTGGAGAAAAGGTATCGTTTGTGGCCGTCGTGGGCTCTCACGGATTTTGGGTCGTTCGACAGGGCTGGAAACCACAGTGTTGTAGGCTGTCGATAATGCAATGGCAATACTAGTATCTGTTATGAGAACTGCACTTCGTCACCTTCTAATGAGAGATGAGCTCAGAGAGGAGGTGATGTTGGGTTATATTTCAGCAAGGCTGGACAATGAGGGGTTGATGAGCGCTTCGCGAGAAAAAAAGCAATGTTCCTAAAGCAAGAGCCTGCATTGTGGCTTGATTAGTGTAGCCAGTGCGCCAGTGAAAGGCCTGCTAGGCAGTAAGGGGTGGGCGGTTAAAAAGTTACTGCCTTATATAGATTTAGGGCCCGACAGCCACACATGATCTAGTCCAACCATATAGAACGAACCCAAGAATAACTTCGATCTTAGAATAAATTTCTTACTTGTAAACTAGATCTAGGAGTTCTTACTCTTGTTTTCCTCGTTTTAGTTAGCAGCTACTAATAGCGCTATTACGGCTTAAGCTAGTTAAGATAGAGAGCTAAGGAGAGAGTATTTGGCCTAGAGAGTACTAAGAGTACTTGCCCTTTATATAATACTAAGAATAAAGGATATAATCTCTTATAAGGAAAGGGAGTTATATATAGACTATATATATAAGCGCGTAGGCTAGGGGCGCGGGGGCTAAAAACCTACTTAAGAAAGAAGGGCTAACTTTATAATAAGAAACTTAAAATTGGGCTCCTTAAGCTTAAGGGATAAAGAAGGGGAAAATAAATTATTTTACTATTAATTATCTTTATATATTTTATTACTACTTAATAATAAATACTAAAAGCTATTAGTTTATAATAAGTAAGACTTAGGATCACGTGGAAGCGTAGTCTAAGCGTGTTAGCTATTTAAGGATAGCGCCTACGTGGTCTCTATATCACGCTAAAGGATATAAGACATGTCTTATAAGCCCTTAAGAAGGGTATTAATTAGTTTATATATTGAAATTAAGCACTTAAGGGCTTAAAGACTCTATTATATTAGATATACTTCTTTAGCCTTACTTAGAGCTTATGTAATACCTTACTATTAAGCCTTATATAATTAAAACTTACCTTTACTTATTATTAAAAATATAAACTAAAGTATTATATATAATAGTTATAAATTAATATTTTTTATTAAGTTAATTATTATTTTATAATAATAAATAGCTTATATATATAAGCCTTATAAGCCCTTAATTATATACTTTAACCCTTTATATAAATAAGTTATAAGCTTATTTATTATATTATTATTAATAATTTAGTTTATATATAATAATTAATTATAAAGCTTAAATTACTTTAGAAGAGTTTTATAATCCTAAGGCTCTTATATATTATTTTATATAATATTATAACTAATTAATTAAAGCCTCTTAAACTATTATATAAATTTATAAGTTTATAAGCCTTTATTTAAAAAGAGCTTCCTTTACCTCCCCTTAGTTCTTTAGCTTTAGATCCTTATATTTATATTATTAGTCCTTTAATACTTTAATTAATATAATATATTATAATAAAAAGTATTAATTTTATTTTATAAATTATATAAATTATATTATAAAAAGTTTAATATTATTAGTTTATATATATATAAAGAGAAGAATTTTTTATATACTTAATTATTTAATTTATAAGTTTAAGGGTAAAGTATTATATAAAAAGAGTAATAAGATTATTTATAATATATTTTCTAAAAAGAATAATATTATATTAGGCTTTAAAGGTTCTCTTATTAATAGGATTATAAATAGTATCTTTAGGTATTATAGTTATAATATAATATAATTAATTAGATGTTTTATTTATATATAAATAAAATATTTAAGTTTTGTTATTCGCCCGGAATTTTAGTTTTTCCGGAGCCGAAAAGCCGTCCCTTGTGGCAGCGCACGGATACAGCTGAACCTTCAGCTGTATCGGCGATTCCGGTGGCAAGCTTATTGGAGCTAAACCCAATATAACTCTCAGCTCTATCCCCTCGACTGGTGAGACATTGCTAGCGTCTCAGCCACGTGTGGCACCCAATGAAATCGCAGAAGTCAGCAGTTTTCTCTATAATTTCATTGGGTGCCACACCTTTCCTGCGACGCTAGCAATGTCTCACCGGTTGAGGGGATAGGGCTATTTCAACGTCGCAAAAGCCCCTATAGCTTACATAAGCTATAGTGTCTTTAAACCTACAACACCCGCGTCCGTTTTAGGCGAAAGTTACGGTTTTAGGGTAGCGTAGAGAGCTAGGCAGGGGTTCTTTTGGGTCGTTATTGTTTTGTATAGATCCGGAAGTAAAGGGGCTCTTATCTAAGGCGAAATATATTTAATTGAGTATCTCGAGCTAAACGATCCGTAACCTACTCCATGTTCTCCGACTTCTTATACTTGATCTCAATTTTCTCTTCTAATATTCTCTGGAAATACCTCATCGTATTTCTCTTACACTTCTTTTCAAGCATCACCTTCATCCTGTTGCTCATCCGCCGTTGGTGACTGAATAGGATTTTGTGCGGGGAACTTCAAGGGTGTTAAGGGGACTGAACACCGGGTCTAACAGGATCTTATGGTGTTCAATACGCGAAGTCTTGGGTGGAGGTAGCGATGCCAACAAGGGATATCTTTCTCTCTGTTGTGCAAGAAATATCAATTGGAGGGTGGGCGTCTGGCGTATAGCGAGGTCCTTTTCAAACGCCTTCTCTTGTTTGCTAGAGGCTGAGGATTTAGGATAGTTCCCTCCCTTGGTGAAGGATGTTAGATATTGAGAACCCAATTTGCTCCCCAGCAAGTCTGATCTGCCTTGCACATACCATGGACAGTAGAATAGAGGCGCGCGAGTTCGTTAGTGGTATGTGCTAAAGTGTTTGGACTGTTCTTTTAGTCGTTTCAGTCCCGAATTGATAATTGGGGAAGTGAAGAGCTTTTTTGGGGGGGCGGGGGGACACTTTGTAGTACTATGGTGTGCCGACGAAGTATTTGAGAAGAAAGTTGCGTTTCCTGCACGTGATGGTGAAAAGCTATGTTACATTGATTCTTGAGTGCGCTAAACTGTCTGCGCATTTGCTAATATGTTGCTACTTAAATGCCCCTATCTGGTTTCCTCTCATACAGACCACGATCTCAAAACCGTGGTCAGATGGCAATGGTGATGTCCTTCACTCAAGCTTCTCCTGCCAAACGCTCCGCAAATTCCTCATGCTCTCCCGCATCCAATACTTGATCTCTATTTTCTCTATCGTACGGTCTGGAAATAACTTAGCCCACTCCTTTTTTAGTTCGTTCTCGAGCTCCACCCTCAACCTGCTTCTCATCCAGCCCGTTTATTGCATACGCAGCGACTTCAGGGCCGGGAAACTTTCGGCACTGTTTCGCAGAGTAATCAGAGGCGGCATATCTTCGTCGGCAAGCATCGGATGCTGCACAAGCCTGTGGTCATTCTGCGTATTGTCGTCGCGGAAGTGGCAGCGGAATTGGATCAGCGTTGTTTGGGCTGTGTAAAGCCAGTCGCGAGCGAAGTCGAAGTACATTGGATGTTCCAATCTGTGGGAGAAGGCTGGCCTGTAGAACTTCAAGGCGACCTTACGGGACTCGCGGTTGGTGTGCAAAAGTGGTGGCGTGCGGTGGCGGGTATATATTTTGTTCGGAGAGGGCTCTAACAGCCGGCTGTTACTGGTGATCTCGATGACTCGTGCGGGAGACTAAAAGTACGACAAGGTTAGTGGTTGCTTGATATACTGTTTGCGAGAAAGATTGGAACATCGCGATGCAGAAGAGATCATAGATGGAAGGGATTTGTCCTGGGATACTTACGATCGCGAACCCCCAGACCATGTCTCGAAACTCGAGTGAAAACTTGGGAAAGAGGGAGAAACTCTCTAGGGGAGCCATTGCCTTGGGGGGGCGTGGTGGATTGTATGCCTGTTGAAGCCATCTCAATGGCCATGATGATGTGCGAGAATTGTAGGCTGGTTGCTGGCGGCGCGTCGGTAAAAGTAATAATGTCTCGTTCAACTTTTCTTGGCAATTGCGCTTAAGTACTTCTAGATATTTCCGTTATGGAAGGCACAGCGATAAAATCGTGCGGTTCTTCTCGAATATTACCAAATTTACGGACAAGACTCTGACCCAGAAGCGAATTGGGATCATTCTTTACCTCATTGATAGACGCACGGTATGTATTTATGTTCAATATCTTCTGTTCCTCGGTCATGGAGGCACCGCGAGCCTTTCTATTTCGAGCTAAGCGAGAATAAGGGAGGGGGGGGTTTTGGTTGGTCATGTGACCTGCACCGGCCGAAAGATGAAGTCAGAGGCATTGTACATCGTATACGCTTTCGAGTGTTTCCCGTACGTGGTTCGCAGGTGAGCTTTCCCAGCGACTTTCATCGAACCGCTCAATTCACTACGAACTTTCCACATTCTAGCATGCTCGAAATTCTTTTCCGCAGAGCTCTTCTTCGGCATATTACGCATCCTCCAGAAACAACGTCCTCTCAAAGAACAACAGACCACCTTCATCTTGACCAATCATCAATGTCGCGCTTCTCTCGATCGACGGAACAGGTGCTGTCCATCTTCTTCCCACGCTCCTTGTCAGACACGATCGTCGCAATGCCTTCACTTTCAACAATCATGATCGTAGCCAATCTCCCACCCTCCACCGGCCCTCTCGAAGCCTGAGACCCTTGCTACACCTTATTTTCCAAATTCGCCCCTGAACTTAGACTCAAGATTTGGGGCTATGCCCTGCCGGGTAAGACTTCTCGTTGTAACCATGGATCGAACATCGCTGACAAAAGGCATAGGACCACGAGTCATTCGTCTTTCTCTAAAGCTGAACCTAGCCTACAACCCTGATCTAGACTACGCAAAATACGAGCAGTGTGATGTTATTGCGAAGTCAGCTGTACCCGCTTTACTTCACGCATGCCATGAAGCCAGGATCGTCGCATTACAGGTCTACAAGCAAGCGTTCGCCAGCCGTTTGCGAGACGCTGTTTACTTCGACTTCAATCAAGACATTCTTTTCGGTAAGTACAATGTTATCTCTGCATTTTCTGCAAAGGGCGAAAAGGTTGAAAATGCAATTCCAGCCCAGGAAGAGCCCATTCGACGCTTGATGATCTCTGACACCCAACCTGGTGCAATTGTGGTCGCTGTCCCATTGAGAACAGCAACGTTCATGCATTCACCTTCAAGGCTCTAGAGAAGGTTGTTATTCAGCGTGACTCACCATCTCCACGTGATAGACTTCGAGAACTTGGAGTATGGATCGATTATTCCTGGTTCTTATATTGTAGTATCGACTTTAGATGGCAGGTATTGTTCGGGGAGAAACCCAAATTTGCATACGTTCTCCTGCCTTTGGCTGAAATGCAAAGTAATGCGACGGAGGCTTTTTTCTAGACGGGCAAGTCCAGTACCTTTCTTTGGTTCCGAAGATTTATTGCTGGCTGAAATTAGATCCCAGGAGTAGTGCGTCATGGCTGAAGAAGGAATTCACATCACAATGTTTGCAGCTGCCAACAACATCTATCAAGAGGCAGAACTTAGTTATTAGGTTAAAATGGAAAAGTGTTTAGGGAGTACGTTGACAGTGAGGACGGGTTCAGAACTTGAGGTTTCCTAAGATGTACCATAGGAGATTAAGTAAATGCAATGGCTCTGGCAACTTGGCAGTGTCCTAGAATGTGATAGACGTGATTCATGACTTGACAGCCACTATATCAACATCATTATGCTCACACTGTTCCAGCAGCTCCGCAATCTCTCATCGCAAAACTCTCGTGGTCTATGATTATTTGGCGCGAATTTGCAAAGATTCCTAGGCTGAGTTTGGCGAGGCTTTGAGATGACCTGGCTATGAGCGGATTTCTACTACTTTTACATTGAACTGCTTACATGGAAACGATTGTAAACAGCTATAAATATCCGAAAGCGGTAACCAGCGCGTGGACTGGTACTATATCCTTGTTTCAGTCATTGCACATAGATTCGCCGATGGTGACAAAGTGTCCTGGGAATATCGCTCCTTCCTCTGGTCCAACGAGATTAGTGGCAAATGCAAAATAACCATTCAGCAAGCTGATATTAATCTCTCTCTACTGGCTTGATGTGTCACCCAAAAAGCTACATCCTGTTGCATCGAGACACTGCATTGGTACGAGTGGTAAGCAACAAAGGTTGAGATAGGAAAAATCAAATGTTGCACTGTGCCAGTTGCGTACGAAGATAAGTCAGAGATGAGAATAGAGTACAGATGTATTTATGAATTGCTCCATTGAAATTCAACGAGAAATTCCTAGAGCTAGGCAAATTAAAAGGAAAGAAAAGTCAACCTGCTTCCTCGTCATCCTCCGGCACAGCATCATTCTCAAATCTCTCCACTTTGTCAATGACAATCCAATAGATCTTCTGTGCAATCTTATGCTCCCTCTTATCCACTTTTTCCAATTTCCTCTCCGACTTCTCTGTTTTCTTCGCCACCCTTTCCTCGTTTTTTGTCATAACCTTATTCATATTCTCATCCAGCTTCTGCAACTCAACAGACAAAGTAGCTTCAATCTTCGCCCTCTTCTTGGAGTTATGACCCTTTTGGTCCAGCTTCCTCTCTGCCTCTGTAATCTTCATGCTCTTTTGGTTCTCGATCTTCGAAACTTCTTGATCTCCCTTTCTCGATTCCACTTCCACCTCTTCCATCTTCTTCTGGTATTCCTCTATCAACTTCATCCTCTTCTTAATCAACTTCTTCTGCATCTTCGCATCCTGCTTCTGAGCAGACTTGCTTCCCCATCTCTTCAACCAAGTCTCCATCGGTTCCGGCGGTGGTAATCCCTCGAACTGCAGAGGCGCAACGCGATCTCCGAGCGCAAGCACTCTTCTGATCCTCCTATCATCACTGCCCCCGATATCATCATCATTCCACTCCAAGCTGTCGAGTGGCGGCAACTCCAACTTCTCAGCACCATGTCCCACTTGCGGCATCATCTTCTTTGTCTTCAGCACCCTACACCTCAAGCCTCTTGGCAAGAACATCTCCTCATTCGCTCTCTTCACATATGACTTGGCCCGTACCCAACTTGTGGCACTTGAAATAAGCCCTGCACCGAGAGCGAGACCCATACCGGTATATCGTATGCTTGGTAGTGGGGCAAAGCTCATGACTGTACCGACATTGGAGGCGACTTGAAGGGTGGAGCCGCGACAAATGCTTCGTTGAGGCCATCGAGGAAGAAGAGGAATTCGGACTCATCAATGTTGATGTTGTGGAGGGATGGGCTGTAAGTACGGCAAAAGGGAGAGAAGAAAGGACCTCGGAAGGTTTTTGAGATTTCTAGACTTGAATTAGTGACGCTGGCATTTGGTGATGAGGGGGAACTTACGAGGAATTACGATGGGTTTAAACTTGTAGGGGGTGGTCTCGTCGTCAGACACGGAAGAACTTGTGGAAGGCACCGAGTAAACAGTACATTCAGTCGACGGGTCTTACTTGACTTTGTACGGTGGAGGTACATCCAAGTGCATTGGAGTGAGGATTTGGGTTTTCTCCATGATGGCTTATTTTTTTGACTTAAAAGATAGAAACAATTCGTGTTTCGATATCGAGTAATTTGAAGGGCTTTTGAGAAGAAATTCCTACTATATTTATACTTCCTTCTCTCTCATTGAGCTTCATGGATCTTCTCCGCATCCTATCTGATCGTCGACTTCTCCAAATCCGCCAGGCAAGCAATGCCAATGACAGGGCCGGCGCACGTCAGATCACGAAGCTCGTCCCTCTAGCCAAACTTTAAGCTGAATGATCTCCATGCTGTGGCTGGCAACATCCCTAATTCCCCTTTTGGGAAAGATTCTGCGAAAACGTGACGCGTACGGTGTGATTTTAGGGGGTAAGTGGTCAAAATGTCAAAATGGTGAAGTACATCGGCCCCAAGGCCTAAGGCCCTGGAATTTCTATATTATTA
>KZ613949.1:1486817-1541706 GCA_002865655.1 Hyaloscypha variabilis F | reverse complement strand
TTCTTCTAAGTATTCTCTTATTATATCCTTATAAGTAGTGGAAAGAATTATTTATAAATTTAATTACTTGCCTTTAGGTATTTTCATAGTAATTCCAGAGCCTTTTAGGCCTCGGGGCTGATATACTTTACTATTTTAACATTTTGACCACTTACCCCCTAAAATCACACCGTAGACGCGGGAGGCTTGGTGTATTTTACGCAAAACGTGGCGGTGCGAGCCAATGAATGTTCTGCGATCTTCAGAATGTCCATAATTGGCAGCCCGAAATGTGGAGCCTTTTGGAGGAAGATCTTCCTCACAGGACCCTTATCTTTGACTCCTCCTTTTTCTCATGAAGGATCATCACGCCTTTGAGTTCGACTAAACATTCATGAATCATTTCATGTTTCGTCAGCGAAACGCTAACCAAGAATGTGCGTCTTTCTTCACTTTAGATGGCACGTGAATACTAACAATTGTCAGAGTGAGAGAGTAGCTTCTCGATTTTCCTAACCCGGAAATGGTGAGGTGAAAAATGATTATTTTGTCCAAGTACGGCACTATGTAATGACTAAACGGTCATAACCCTCTAAATCGCAAATCACACATCTCATATCACAAATCTCATATCCCAAATCCCAAATTAATTATAATTATAGAATTTTACTAAAAAGGCCACGATATCTTTATTTAATTCCTATTTCCTTCTCCCCCTATCTTTACCCTTTACTCTCTCTCTTTTATATCTCTCTTATTTCCTCTTCCCCGCTCCTCTTACCTTCTTCTCCTAATCGCCCGCGTACGTAACCTAGTAAAAGGAAGGAATACTTAACTCTAAGTAAGGAGAGAGGGAGATAAAGGGTAGAGAGGAAGGGAGGAGAGGAAGGAGGGAGGAGGAGGGAGGGAAGGAGAAGGGAGGAGAAGAGATCGTCGGAATTTTTACTAGTACTTATATTTTAACTTACCTTACCCACGAGCTAAAATACCCGGGTTTTACCCCTTTCCCTTCCCCTTCTCCTCCTCCTTTCCCCTCTCCCTTTAGTAAGTAAAAGAGAGGAGGGAAAAGAGGTAAGACTAAATAAGGAGCTTAGCTAAGTCTAGGTTAGGTATATTCTATTAGATAGGTATAGAAAATAATACTACTTAGAATTTGGGATTTGGGATTCTAAATCGCAAATCGCAAATCTCATATCGTAAATCGTATTAGGATTTGGGATTTCGTCCTAGGGGGGGTTATGACCCTTTCGTCATAAGGTCCTGCTATACAAGTGTCCTGATTCGTTCTATCTTCGGACACAACATGAATATATGCCTTGCTGCCGGAGCTACGAACCTTCCCACTCTCGGCTGGGTGTAACCCTTTTTTGTCTTTTCTTCTCACTTGATTGTATGAAGTAACAAACTTGAACATGACGTTTTAGGGAAGTTTTAAAAGAAATACTTGTCATATACACAAGGCCAAACAAATTCTGAAGCTAGGCACTTGTGAGTAACCCGGATTAACTACGATCTCGTCTTGCCATTTTGCCAATGGTCAAGCTTTAGTAACTAGCAAAGGTTATCTAACTCTAGATCATTATCTAATATACAATATCCAATTATGGAAATGGAATAGCATAATAACTGTCGAACTCTCCTGCCTTTACAACTGGGAAAGAGAGTCAAGTATTTACACTCACTGTCCATCTAGTAACCTCCCCATCCAAGGGTTTTTCTAGGTTTCTACTCTTCGGCGCCTGCCCCAATAACAATCCACTTAATCTATCTCTCCAGCCTCATCCACCCATCTTTATACCAAATTCCCTCTAATCCAATCGCAGAAGCTGCTCTCAAACCGCAAAAGTGGACATATAGGTGAGTTATTTTCGTATTGGTGAGGAAGTTATCTCAAAAGTCCAACCGCTAATAGTCGGTTACCCTTCTCTACTCGCTTTGTATTATTTATAATTTAGTTTAGTTTAGTTTAGAATTCAATTAAGGTTAAGTAAAGGATATATAAAAAGCAATAAAAATAGAGTAGTAAAGGCAATAATATTATATAAGAAGTTAGTTTATTAATTAAAACGAAAGTGATTTACTAAATTATATAATAAAATATCTCTTCTGCCTTATCTAAGTTATATGATTAAGGACTCTCCTTGCGTGATCACAAGTGACATTTTCCCCTTACGCTATAAACACAAAAAAATCAGCTGAATACAGGCTACTGCACCACAGCAGCTATATTGGCGATTAGGATCATTCATCGACATGAGACCTGCGGAAAATTATTCGGACAGTGGCGCCTCCAGGCCGCCAAGAGGGAATTTTCCGTGTTTGATCGCTGCTGGGCGGTGTGCGCGTGCCCGCACAGTACCCGTGAGCCTGGAAAGAGCCACTACCAGGGCTTACGAGTTCCTACTCGCTGCAGGGCTTACTTTCCAGCGTACTCACTACCTGGCTAACACACTCGCTGCCTCATGCAGTCACTGCTGCGGCGTGCCGCTGTTATTGTTGCACAGCATTACTGCGATTTCTGCTGTGTGTCCCTTGTAACTTCGACCAAGAAGACGGGGTGGAGCCGAGCTGAGGCCTGGGTCACGAGGCATGTGGCAGAGGAAACGGCAGGCCTGCTTCTCCAGTCAGGTAGCGGAAAATCAGATCATGTTCATGAGTAGAGCGGAAACTCGGAAGATGCCTTCCTTTCAGAAGTGTCCAGTCACAATTCATGTGCGCTTTGTTTCTAAACTATTTCTGGCGCTCCCTGCTGCAGTCGCGAGCTACCCCCCGGCTGCCTTCGCCCGTAACGGTGAGAGATCTCCGTGATCAGCTGCGGACAGATCAGCCTCCAACAAAATTGGAGAATAGGTGTGCCGGAACGCTTCCCGATGAAGTCGGTTCAGAAATATCTGCAGGGTTGCATAAAATGATGGACCATCTCGTTGTGTGTGCTACATCAACTTCCCGCTCTTCTTATGGCGGATGGTTTCCCCCCGGGACTAGGAACCGGCGCGTCTTAAAATACAGTCCAGCCCACTGCTTCGCCATCCTCTCTGTCTGCTCTTGTATCGCACTTGATTTCAATTCAGCAGCTTTTCCCACAAAATGAGTTATCTACAGAGATGCAAAATTCTGTTCCAAATGGCTTTCCCACGCAAGCCAAAAGACTCAGCAAGTGATATCGAGAACAGTAGGACGGAACAGCACGGCAGATCTGAACCAACAGCTTCTCTTTCACAACCACCGCTTCAAGTCGAGACCTACAACCGGCTTGAACTTGACCCGAACGACAAACTGGCTCTCTTCCGCCACCTCGTCGGTATAACGTCGGACAAGTCCATGGGGGACGGCCGCCGCGAATATTTCTCCTCTGATGGTCGTCGTCCCGGCGCAAACCCTGGCATCTACGCACGCGTTGTCCGCAACGAGCAAAACGCAAAAGTCGGATACAAGTACTTCTCCTGGCTGGTCAACGGGTGCCTGGGGCTGCAGATCATTGTTGCCGCTACATTGACCGCACTTGGGGCAGCTGGTGGGGGTCGTGCATCGGTGACCGTTTTTGGAGCTGTCAATACTGTATTCGCCGGAATTTTGACTTTCCTCAAGGGGTCGGGATTGCCCAATCGGCTGAAATACTACCAGGGCGAATGGAGAAAAGTACGCGAGTACATCGAGCAACGCGAGCGAGACTTCGGCCTTCCGAATTGTGATGAAGACGCACATCGCGTTGCGGAGGTGGTTGAGTCAATGTATGCAGACGTGAAGCTGGATCTAGAGACGAGTACACCGGATCGCTTCGCTGGGCACAGCTCGAACCGAAAGTCGCGGGTCGAATCAACTCCAACACATAACCTTCAGAGCTTCTCGTTTGGAAACGGAGGAAGTTTGGCTGAGAAAGGGAAGGAGCTTGAAACAGGCTTTGGCAGCAAGGTGAAGAACTTTGCTTCAGAATTCAAAACATATGCGAAGGAAGCGCGAGAAGTAGCCAAGGACTTGCAAGCACAAAAAGATGGCATTACTGAGGACGCGAGCAAGGAGGTCAAAGAGTATGCAGATGAAGCGAAACGCCAGGAGAATACGATTGGAGACAAGATCACAGGTATCTCGGCAGAGATCGGGCAAAGGACTCAGACGGCTGAGCAAGTGATTGTTAATCAGGAATCGCAAGGGCAAAGAGCTATTGATATAGCTATTCGAGAGGCCAGAGAGACTTTGGAACGACTTGAGGCGGCTGCTAAGAGCATGGTTCCGGGTCCAATTACGATAGAGCCGTCATATTCTGGGACCATAAGCACGGCGCAAGAGAGAAAGCTGGGTGAAGAATATTAATTACTTGATCGGAGCAACCATTGTGGGACTAATGAGATATATGAACCAATTAATTTATAAAGCTATTTACAATAATACTAAGATTAATGTTCTTTTCCTACACGATGATATTAAGGGGGGCCTAGCGTGTCTTAGGCGAGCTTTGGCGGCCTATACTTCAACAATAGTTCAGCTATTTGTTTTTAGGACTTGGTCGCAGCCACAGCCAGAAGCGGGAGATTTTCCCAATGTCTTTCATAGTAAGTCCCCTTCCAGTGCCAAATCTCCGTGTCTATGCTTTTCTCCACCAGCAATTGAGTAATCTTCTAGGAACCACAGGCGGATTTTAGTATTTAATTGCAGTATTGAGGAACTAAAGCACTTATAATTATAGGGAACCTACCTTCGACTCACCCTTACTCGCCATAACTCGCTAAAAAAAATTTGGTGGTAAAGCAGCTCTGCTCACCTTTCCTAATAGAAACAGATTTTCTTTACATTAGAATTGGCGTGTGATAATCTGCTGTTCTTTCCGGTCTTTTAGGTCCTATCACTTTTAGGTGTTGGTGCGGGGGTTATGCAGGGCCGAATAGGCTAGCCAATGAAGAAGGAACGCGCGCGAGTGCATGCATGATGTCTCACAGTCCACCATCCTCAGCTTTCCCTCAGCCTTCACTATCTCATCTCTTCACATCTTCGCAAGGTCATCCTAGAGACATTCATAGTCTCCAAGTCAAGCTATGACTTTGCTTGAAAGCTCTCCGGTGCCTTCTATACACAAGAAGCTTGAATCACTAGACACTATCCGCATTCTACGTCTCTACCCCGCTCAATCACATTCCGACCCCCTAGAGTTTGACCTCGAGCACAGAGCTCGATCTGAACTATTAATCGACTGTTCTGAGAGTACGATGCACTATAATGCAGTATCGTACGTCTGGGGCACGCCGGTCTTCTCGCACCTTATACGCTCAAGACAGCAAACTGCCTATCTCAAGATCACCCCATCCGTGGACTCTTTCCTGCGCCAGTTCCGCAAGAAGACTAGCCCTCTTTTGCTCTGGGTGGATGCGATATGTTTAGATCAGAAGAACGACGATGAAAAGAGCGAGCAGGTCCCTCTCATGGGCGAGATCTACTCCCAGGCTAGGAAAGTGCGCATTTGGCTTGGTGAGGGGAATGAGAATACCAACAAGGTTTTCAAGTTCTTGTCCCTCGTTGCAGTTATGAAGCGTAAGAATGGAACTCTCTCGCACGCCTTGTTTATGGAGGCGTTGTTTAAAATCTTTGCTAGTGAGTCTGTTCAGGTTTTGGAAGGGATCCTGTGCGACCCATGGTTTGGAAGGCGATGGATCATCCAGGAGGCAGTGCTCGGTCACTCTGTAATAGTCCACCAGGGGAGCCACAAGATCAGCTGGGAATTGTTTACGGAAGGTTTGATTGCCCTCCTTGACGTGGTTAGCGATCTTCAGCTATCTGACGTGGGACGATATTCTCTTATCAGCACAAATACGATGTTGAGCGCCCGCACCCGTGATATCTTGGATTGTCTATGGGACTTCGATAAGAATGTGTGCTCGGACGAAAGAGATCGTCTCTTTGCACTTTATGGATTTACGCCAAGCTCAAACACAAATGACCAGGGCGCTCCACCTGCCGTCGAATACAATCACAGCTGGCCGGAAGTATACTCAGATTTTGCTGCGCTTACAATTGAAAAGAAAGGCCTAAGTTCAATCTTGCCTCACCTCATAGCCTTTGGCGGGCTCTCCGAGTCCAATCCAGAACTGCCGTCTTGGGTCCCGAATTGGTCCCGCGAGAGGACATCTTCTTATGGCAGAACAAGCGCTCAAGTTCATAGAAATGAGGGGGGCAGATTCCATGCAGACGTGAGATTTGTCGAAGGAAACTCTTCGTTTAAGCAAATCAAGATGAACGTTATTATCATCGGGGTGGTCGAAGACATCGGGGATATGAGGCTCAGGAAGGCATCTGGAAGTAGTCAGTTGGAATACAGTGCATCATGGGACGTGTCTGAATTAAGGGTATTGAATCTTCACTACACCACTTGGCGCATTTTTGGGTCGGAGACAACATTACAGAAGCCGACAAATCCTGAGGCTCTTGAATTCGCCAAATGGCAGGGCATTTGGACTTAGCAACAGAGACAGACTGGAGACCCGTGAGCATCGAAGATTTGCATTCTTTCTGTGAACAACCGACTGGTTATGAGGAGACTGTGATTAGGACGTGGGAGTCAACATCGGGAAAACCCCCACCTTATGGCGCGGTAAGTGCGAGGGAACTGGAGAGGATGTTCGTTGAAGATTTCGTTGCCGAAATGGATGTAATAATGGAAGATAAAGTTCTCCTCGACGTGGGTCCCATAGCACCTTCAGGGACGAATCGATGGACTAGAGAAGCAGGGTTATGGGTCGGAACTAGGGGAGCACAGAAAGGAGACCTTATTGCTCTGACCTCAAAAAGCGACCGATATCCTGTTGCGCTTATCTTGCGATCTGCCCTTCGAGGAGATGTACATTCAATCCTTATACGGATATTAAATGAGGATAAGAAAGCAGGACAGGAGGAGAAAAGAGTCCGCATCGTGGGATGCTGCTGGTCCGATACTGACTCATTGTTCATCGGAGGAGGAAGTGTGATACGGGCTGAGGTGACAGTTGTTTGAAGATTCCTTTAGGGCTGTATCTTCTTTATATCTAAGAGCAAACTTACTCTATAATTTACTCTAAATCTACCTTTACTCTTTCGTACTGACCCCTACGTGACTACTTTTGACTGCCACCTTTTAAATACCCTCACAGCGCTCTCAATTTCCTATCCAAATGCGAACCCGAATTACTACCAGAGAAATGTTCCATTTATTCCTAGCACTGAATTATGTCTTGCTCTGGTTATATGAAAAGATTCCGGATGCCAGAAATGTTACAAGGCTGAAAAGTAGGATATTTATTGTTATTAGTGAGGACTTGAGGAGCGCTTGGAAAAAAAGCACCTACGAACTCGAATTTTGAGCCTTTGCAAGATTTCATTCCTATTCATCTGATCACCTCAAGTCGCAGCATTTGTGGCCTCCCCTACTAGTTATAATCGACCCTCGTCGTGTGAAGAGGCTCGCTTGAGTAGCAAGAGTGGAGGATGACTGCTTATTGTCGATCGATACTGAAGGGAAAATACCACAGGAACTTGAGATTTAGACCTCTGTTTTCCGAAGGGGGGGGTTAACCATTTAGGCTAGTGGGTGAGCGCAGAGCGCTTGGTAGTAAGCTGGGTCAGGATCCTACTCCGTCTCTTGGAGCCTGGAAGGGCCTCAAAACGACTATTATCTTAATGGACTTCTCATCTTCGCTGATTCCTTTGTAGTCGCCAGCCGCGAGCAGTGTCCGCTTTCACCTGAGCCGAGGGTAAGCAAAACTGAGCAGAACCTGTTGATTCTGCCGACTCTTGCTCTTGCCAGAACCGGACCCAACAATTTATCTGCCTGGCAGTCGACGAACTAAACTAAAATCATAGTTTAAAGCAGATCAAAGCCAATGTTCTTAAGTAAGCAACAGAAAATCATCTCGTTATTTGTCATCGGGTCGGTTAGACGGCCAAAATGGATTGCACAACCGAGAGGAGCGATATTCAATTTAGCCTATATGGACCATGCAGGATAACACGCTGTATGATCGGCGATGAGGAATGAAACACGCCTCAATGACAGCGGGGATATCTCTTTGCGGTTAGCTAAAGCTTCAACAAGTGGCACACATTTGAGGACAAAGATTTCATACGTGAGGGGTAGAATTAGTTCACAGTTCTATAAAAGCTAATGCAGTCATGCAGAGAACTTGCTCAATTTTGGACCATATCTATTTTGTAATTACCCTAAAAATATTACTTGAGTAAAGATGGCGCTTTCAGTTACGCAGAACCAACAAAGTCACAATATTAGTGGCAAATATCCTCGGTATGTGGAAGGGGCTTTAGTCTCGGACGTGGACAAACATGGTGACAATCCCGTTGTCATCCAGCTGACAGACGAAGAGCGACTTTCCGGCAAGACTAAACCAGAGACAATCCAAGGGATCCTCAAGTACTTTCATAGGGATGGTTTTGTAGTACTCGAGAACGCCATTGATGAACATCTCGTGGATCGGCTATATAATCGCATGGTACAAGACAATGCTGTCTATGTCAAGAAGCCGCAAATGCGCTGGAACCAAGGAGTTGATACCGGAAATACCAGCCAAATTCCCCCTCTCACTCCAGACTGGCTTCACCGCGACTTTTACGCAAATCCACACATGATTCGAGTTGTCGAGAATATCCTGGGTCCTAGACCCGAGCTCCGTTTCATTAACAGCAATGTGGCGGTTCCTGGAGGCACCGGACGTCAAGCGGTGCACAGCGATGTCCATCATGCATATCCCGAAATTCCCTTTGGCTTGGTCATGAATATCTATCTTCAGGATTCTGACAAGAGCAATGGCATCACTGAGGTATGGTGCGGTACACATAATTGTGCTGCGCGGAAGGATCAGCAAATCTCGCTCGAGAGAGGCTGGATCAAGAAATCGTATCTCCAAGAACGAGCAAAGGTCAAGCGGCCCGTGCAGCCCAAAGTCCAGAAGGGTTCTATATGTTTCCGAGATCTGAGACTTTGGCATGCCGGGATGCCCAATAAGAGCGACCACCACCGAATCATGCTGGCTATCGATTACTTCGCCCAGTGGTATCAATGTCCCATGAAAACCAAGCTGCCACTGGCTATGAAGGAAACTATTGAGCGAGAATGGGAAGGAATTTCTACGGAAGGAGTAGAGTGGGTTGATGGAGATCTGAACAGCTTGGATTTGAATTTCTTCTTGAACATGACGCAGGATCCGTCGCTGTACTTGGAACAGACTGAGAAAGGATTTGAGGATTGGAGGGCACGTGCTACGGGGCAATATAGCTTTGATACTAAGAAAGTCACGGAAGAGAATTACTGGACACCAGAGTAGATGTCCTCGAAGTGGGGGCTTTGCTATACATCGCAAATTATTTCCGAGTTCGTTCTGATTCGTTTGTACCTTCCTGATGATGGTAATTCCAATAGAGTGCGAACAACCAATGCTGCCCTGAATCCACTAGCCTGTGGGGCCTATACCAATTGGCTGCTGCTATACGGCTACCATAGGCACTGAAATCACAGGGTTAGAACGTGACCTCCATCCACCGGTGTTGTGTCCTTCCTCTCAATACTGCCCGTGTACAACTTCTCCTACACATCTGCATTTATCCTTCGGGTTAAATCATTTCCAACGTCAAGCGGGGTCTCGCAATAGACTAACAGGGTTTAGTCTAAGGGATTGGTTATTCCACAAAGTTAGCGACCCGCTGCGATCGCGCTGGTTCGGATATGCGGCAGCGGCCCAAGTTCTGACCTCTTACAGTGAGGGAAACTCATGTAGGGCCGGCCTCGGGCTCGGTCGACCCAAGCGGGGTCGGTAACCACTTGGATTCATAGATAAATGGGGAGGGGCTCATGGATACACGAGTCAAAGGAAACCCTACTTTGTCATCTCTAAAAACGCAGGGCTCTATATACAGCCTACAGCGAATTCATTTGACCTAAAAAGAGTGAACGAACTCGGCAGCCATGGAACTTAAAACTTCACACCATCTCTATCCACCCTTCCCCGAAGGTCTAACGACAGCACCGCTTGTCTCAATATCCTTGAGCAAGCTAGAAGCCGACGATGCCGCAGAGTCGCACGCTTTCTTCAAGGCCTCGAAAGAGCTTGGCTTCTTCTATTTGAGCATGGAAGGCTCTGCTCTAGGCGAAAAGTTGGTATCGCAAGCCGAACAACTTCACCTCGTACAGAAAGAGTTCCATAGCCTCCCCAACCACGAGAAAGACAAGTTTGCAAGGGAAAAACTCGACCCTTTCTTTGGATATCGTATCCTAGGCAAAAGGGAGATGGAGGACGGTACAATTCAGCGAGATGAGAATTACAACGTCAATCGGCTTATCCCATCCCTCTTATCTAGCCTTATTACTGACTGTCATTCTAGATGCGCAAGGATGACCTTATCGGCAATTGTAAACCCCTTCCTTGCCCTGACCTTATCAAGCAGAACTGGGCTCTGCTGGGGAATTATGCCCGAACTTGCCGCGCCGCCATCGACCTCATGTTTACGCACCTCGAGAAGAACCTTGAGCTACCCCTCGGCACCCTCGCCAAGCTACACCGTATTGAAGAGCGTTCGGGAGACCATGTAAGATTTAATAAAGGGGCTCCGGGACAATTTGACGAGGAGAGAGTTAAGGGAGGCGAGCATACCGATTTTGGCTCCCTGACGATCCTCTTCAACTGGTTGGGCGGTCTGCAGATACGCCTCCCGGAAACGAACGAATGGGTCTACGTACGGCCTATCCCAGGCTCAGCTGTGGTGAACCTTGGGGACGCCTTGGTGAGGTTCACTGCGGGGTTGCTGCGGTCCAATGTTCATCGCGTAGTGCCTCCGATGGCGCCGCAGGACAAGATCGACCGGCACAGCCTAGTATTTTTCTCCCGCCCGGAGGATTCAGTAGTACTACGGCGGCTCAAGGGCGGGTTAATCGACAAGCAGCCAAAGTTGCAGAAAGAGGAGTTAGAGTTAACGGCCGAGGAGTGGATTTTGAGACGGAGCCTTGGGGATCTGAAGGGCGTATATACGCATCAGGGCGGTTTAGAGCTACGTTTACCTTTAGTAAAAGGGGAAGCCTGACCAATTGCCACTGGAGAGATCCCAATGAATGTATTGACAATAATAGAAGTGCGGTTGAGGTATAGCTCAAGCACCAAAATTCTGATAATTATCAATGGATGAAATATCTCAGATGTGAAATTATACATACCACAAAATTCGGCACGCGATGAACATGGCCTAGGGGTCCGTGCGTGAGATTTTTCTTAATGAAATGGGAATGGCACCAATTTCTATGTGCACAAGAAAAAGGGGTTTTGTGCTCAATTATATCTTCTAATTTTCAAGGGCTATCTAGGATCTAACACGCCAACCAATCAATCTAATTAGCTATATATATTATTTTAGAGCCCATATTGATTTAGCCTAATATACTTGAAGAATAGGGACGGAACATGTCTAAATTAGCGTGATTTGCACCAGCGGAGCACCACAAAACGCACTCAAACTATATCTATGGAAGTTGAAAACAGTATGCATTAAGAAAGAATCACGTAGGTCTTCTTCTATCAGTTGCAAAACTCAGGTTCGATCGAGGTTCGAAGAGGAGGCTATCGGGCTCTATAGGCAGTGGTACCTTGGTCTGATTAGGGGGCAGATACACGTGATTGCCAACTGACATTTTCCATGCTCAAATCTGTCGCCGAATCACAAGAAGTATGCTAGCGGCCTCAATCTAAGGTCTATACTCCCAGGCAATGAACCTAGCATTCTAATGGACAATGAAAGTAGAGGCAAAGCGCTAGAACAGGAAGAGATAGAGGTCTGAATTTTAGGGGGCTGCTGGACTTCAGACTCTATTCTATCGGGAACGTTATTCTCGTGGACAGACTTGATCATTATTTAGATTAGCACCTATAGTCAAAATGCACAAACAAACTCGAATGTTTAAAGCTTGCAAGATTCAATCTTATTCGTTTAATTACCTCACGTCACAGCATTTATTGCCCTCCCCTACTAGCTACACTCGACTCTCATCGTGTGAAGAGGCTCGCTTGACTACCAAGAGTGGAGGATGACACGGTCCAGACCTGTCTCCCCACTTTTTGAAAAGATGCAAACTCACTGAAAAATGATGTGCTTGCTACATCAGATTCTTCGGCGCGTACGAGAAGAAAAGCTGCTCGCTGTATTTTTCTTATTTTTGCTAAGTACACATCGAGGACTCCACTAGATACACTCTGATGACGCCGGGGCTTGTTGTCCCCACTTCCCCCACTCAGCATGCCTTGCCAGTTTGCAAGGGTAGCTCAAGCTTGTCTCGGGATGCTCCCTTGTGCTATTTGCCGGGGAGCTCTTGCAGCTTCCGGACACCTTTGATCTCCATCTCCTCTCCATCTCTTTCTTGAGCACCTGTTCGATATACCACCTCCTCACACTTCACTTGAACCGTCTTGGTCTAAACCATGCCAATTGCGAACGGTAGAAAAAATGGAGTCTCTCCAAAGAAACAACTCATTCTGAACGCATTTGTGGAAAACTGCTCTGGTCATCAATCGCCTGGGCTTTGGCGACATCCCGACGATGAGTCCTCCGACTTCAACAACATTCAACACTGGGTAAAACTAGCTAAGCTACTCGAATCCGCCAAATTTCATGGCATGTTCATTGCCGATGTCTTGGGCGGATACGATGTCTACGAAGGCCCTCGCAATCTTTCTGCGGCCATCAAATCCGGCGCTCAATGGCCAGTCAATAAACCACTAGCACTTGTGCCAGCAATGGCTGCTGCTACAGAGAGTCTTGGATTTGGGGTCACGGTTGCGACAACATATGAGCAGCCATATCATCTGGCTCGTCGCCTCTCGACAATCGACCATCTCACAGATGGTCGCGTTGGCTGGAACATCGTCACCGGATACCTCGACTCTGCTGCACGAAATCTCGGAGCTACAAAACAACTCGAGCACGACAAGAGATATGCCATAGCAGAAGAATACCTGCGCGTCATGTACAAACTATGGCAAGCATCTTGGCGAGACGATGCCGTCGTGCTGAACCGCGAGACGCGTGTGTATTCGGACCCAGAGCGAATAAGGCTGATAAACCATGTTGGGAAATACTATCAGGTTCCGGGGCCGCATATTTGCCAGCCGAGTCCACAACGTACTCCCCTCCTGCTTCAAGCGGGGACCTCGAAGGCAGGGAAGGCCTTTGCATCACAGCACGCTGAAGCCATTTTTGTTGCTGGTCACAGCCCTTCCGTGGTAGCTGAAAACATTGCGGAGATCCGAGAGCAAGCACATGAGAAGTTTGGCCGAGACCCAAAGACTATTAAATTCCTGGCACTGATATGCCCAATCATTGGCAGGACTGAGGAAGAAGCAGCTGCTAAATTTGCGGTGCTAGAAAGCTTTGGAGATATTGATGGTGCACTTGCTCTATTTGGTGGATGGACCGGCATTGATCTTGCCAAATACGGCGATGATCAGGAATTGAGACATGTAGAGAGTAATGCGATCAGATCTACTGTTGAAGGGTGGTCAAAGGCAAGCCCAGGTGTCGCTAAGTGGACAAAAACAACGGTTGCAAAACATATCACTGTTGGTGGGCTTGGGGCGACGGTCGTTGGGACACCTGCTCAGGTGGCAGATGAATTTGAGAGATGGGTGGATGAAGCGGACGTAGACGGGTTCAACATTGTAAGTCCACACACCTCCATACTTTCAAGCCATGCGCTGACCTACTTTGAAGGCATATGCTCTGAAACCCGGCACATTCGTCGATGTGATAGAGCTACTGCTGCCTGAACTTCGGAAGAGAGGTCTCTTCTGGAACGACTATATTGTGAAAGGTGGAACATATCGAGAAAACGTCACTGGCCACGTTGGTCAAAAGTTTCCGGCCGATGACCACCCGGCATCAAGGTATCACTGGAAAGCTGGAGTTGAGAAGGAGGCGCATCCCATTCCCCCGGAACCAGAGCAGGAAATCGAGACGCCTCTCAAGAATCCTCTCAAGAGGAAGCCAGACGCTTCACCAGTAACCGGAACGACAAAACTCCGGAAGAGTGCTCGCAAAGCTTCTTAGAAAACAATAAATATTGTAGCAGAAAAGATTCTCACGTGCAAACAAATGCTTCAATTTTAGTTGGTTGATCATATATGTCTTGTGATTCCAGAAGGGCCTAGATCTCAGTCTCGAATCTAGACTCAAGAGATGCATTCGAACCCGACAAGCATGGTGGTGGAGAACCCATCAAAATTGAGAAAGAAACGCAGATCTTTACCCCGTACTTGTAGATCATTTCCATGATAAAGAGAAAAAACTCGGTTTTGAGCCCAAGCCGCTCAAGTGCCGCAAGCCAGGAATGATGCGATTTCAGAGGTATTGTTCGCCACCCAAGCCCCCCCTGTGATCAGCCGACAGAATTATGCAGAGTTTACAAAGGGATTGTAATTCGAAGAATCGTAGGAGCTTGGAGGACACTCCGATTATTATCACGAAGGTGGTGCAGAAACCGCGGAAGATAAGCCCTCTAAGAAATGCTTCGATGATCGGGACTGGTCAACTTTCTTTTTCTTTGGGTGTAGGTTGATGGTCCACGTCACGTGACGCAATACTCCTCGAAACTTTGAGAATAATTGGTCAGATAATAAGTAGAAGAGAGTTTTAGAGGATATAGAGGCACTAATATTATCAAATCTTTCCAGACAAGAAAATATACAGTTAAAGATATTTGGAAACATTCCTAAGTATGCTATGTCATATATATGTCCGGTCTGATTAAAATGTGCTTTGGCAGGAGGAGATGGTGTTCCCTAGTATGCAATTCAATACAAATTTGAGGAATTAAACATCCGTTCAAGTATACCACGTTGGCTCAGGAATCTCATCAAGCAACTGGAAACGCCCCAGCTCCCGATTCTTATACGCTACAGGGTCATGCAGTGTATGCGTCCTGATATCGCGCCAGAACCTATCGACCCCAAATTTAGACTTGGTGGAAGTAGCACCAGTAGCCTCAAAGATCCCCGAGGTAACTCTGAGGCCGGTGTCAGTGGTCACGACTTTGGCACTAGCAACTTCCTCTGCCAGTTCTCCACGAGCACGTGCAGTGAGGGAGCTTCTATCGGCGCTATGCGCGGCATAGACAGCGGAGAGTCGATCACCAGCACGGTCTGTTAATGCGGTTGCCGCGCGGAGATGAGCGTGGAAGTTCCCATAGGTTGCCAAGATGTAGAATTCCTCGCTGGCTTTGTCTTTGTTATCTCCGCCGAATGGCCAGGCGCGGGTGCTTTTCGCAGTGTACTTGCTTGCATATTCTAGGCCGCCGAGTGCGATTCCCAGATAGAAGTTACTGAAGACAAGCTGAATTCTGTGTTTTTGTTAGTCACGGCTTCAGCTGTATTGAAATAGAGGGCATCCGTACGTTGGTAGTAGAAGTGAGGCAAAAGGAATTGTCAATATCTCCGGGAGTGGTTTCTTCGAGCTCGCATCCCAACCGAAAGCATCTTTCCATGAAGACCGAACGTTTGAAAACTTGACACCTCCTGACTCAGTGAGACGGAGTCCAACATTGTCCCAGTCGTGGAGAAACTCAATCCCAGGCTGGCATGTCTCCACAATCGTGAAGATGTGATCTTGGGTTCCGTCGAGAACTCCCTCAAGTACAGTCACATCGGAAACAACTCCACCAGTGTTGAAGAATTTGGATCCATTGAAGACGATCTCTTCGCCGTCCGAGGTGATCTTGAGATCTGAGTTTCTAGGGTTGACGGCTCCGCCAACAAAGTAGTTGTTGGTGATGATCTTCTCTTGCCAGCGGTCTGCTTGCTCTGGGGTACCGACCACATTTGCAGTGGTTGTCCAAAGCAAGTGGTATCCGAGTAGCATACCAATTGAGCTATCAATCATTAGTAAATCGTGTCAGATATGGGTGGGACTAGCGACATACCCATCAACTTTGGCAACCTCGCGGATGAGTTTGTACGCAACTGCCCATGACTGTTCTCCGCCGCCATACTTTTTCGGTCCAAGAACCTTCGTCAAACCAGAATGCTTGAGCAGTGCGATCTCTGCTTTAGGAGACTTGTTCTCTCTGTCTCTTTGCACAACATCGACTGAAAGAATCGCTGCTACGTCAACGGCTTTCTTGAGCCATTCCGTCTCGTTCGTGGGAAGATCAGTCCATTTTTCTTTCAAATGCTCATGCACTGAGGGGTCTGTAGCAGGAACGGTAGGATATCCTGATGTGGCCACTTGGGCATTCAGTGAGGCATGGTATCCGTTTGAAGCCATAGTAGAATGCAGTTTCAGAGGTTTCAATACTGGATACTGGCAGTTTCGAAGAGAAGTGCCCCTCTCTTCATCATGATCGACGCGGGGAAGAAAATGGCAGAGGTAGCTCCGAAAGTCGGTCAGTCTCTGGATCCAGAACGCCGTTCACGCCATACCTGGCTTTAAAGTTGGCATCGGCTTCTGAAAGTGCCGGAAAAATTGTTTACGAATCATGGTCGAACTTTCAGCAATCTTACTGTAGCATCAATCCTGGCCTCGTCAGCTTGGCGACGCAAGGGAAAGCCCCTTGCGCTAGTGAGAAGATATCGGGATTTAGCAGCTAAAAATCCGGTTTAATTCTCCGTTGTCTAAGCCATGGCCCCATAGAGAGCCCCCGTTGTGTGGTGAGCCTAGTTGATGCTGATGTAGATTTAGTAACACCAAGCTAGTAGCAGAATTAAGCGAGCCATGAAAGGGGGGAGAGTGGGGGTACACGAATTTAGCTTCAATTGCGTCCCTGCATATATGGCGTGATAGAAGCCAAACACACACCTTCCATTGACGTAGCACCAACGCTTATCAAGAAAAATAAAAATAAAATGCCGTTCTTTAAGGCTAAAAATGGCTTGGATAGATGAACACGAGCACAAATACCGTTCGGCAGACGCCCCTCCCGGGTCTCACCTAAAGTTTAACTCAACCACCCTCATTGTTTCCCCACTAATCGGCTTGCATATCGATCCAAGGCAAACTCTAGGGCATTCCCCGATTATTGGATCCATGCAGCTTGAACTTACATCGGGGTCTAGATCTTCCATCGACCTAGTTCTGTGATCTGTTATCTGATCTATAAGCGCTAAGAGACTTGCGTGATTCCAGAATCCTGTTCCCAACTGGCTATAGCCTATAGAATTATAATGAATTATCCGCTCCAAGCATACTGGGAGGGGCCTTCGCCGGGATAGTAAAAGTGGGCTGCCCAATTGACGTTCTGACTCAAGAGCACTTGACCCCGCAAGGCAAAGAAGAAAACAAATCACTCTGCTACAAATCTAGGTTGATTTTCCTCGACCCAACTCATTGCTCTTACCCAGTCCAGAGTTTCAAATCCTATCCCCTGGTCACTACAACCAACAGAGGAAAGCAAAGGGTTTCAACATGGCGGACACTGCGGCAGCGATACCATTGTCACAAGTAAGTTATACGCAGATCTGACCCTCCAAGTTCAAGCAGGGAATTCAAATCACTGACTAACATACTCCAGGGAGCAGGATATGGAGTAGTTATTGGCCTTGGGGCTCTTTTTGCTCTAAGCATGATATTAGTCACTGAGATCATGAAAAGACGAGGAAATATTGAGAACTCCGAGGAATTCACAGGTAAGTTCATTTTCTAGTCGCGAGGCTACCTCTTGAACATCAACTCATATCCTGTATAGTTGCAAAGCGCTCCCTTGGCACTGGTCTCACGGCAGCCGGTGTGACATCTTCATGGACATGGAGCACAACCCTCCTCTCTTCTGTCACTGTTGCCTACGAATATGGCGTTGCAGGATCGTTCTTCTACGCTGCTTGCAACAGTACCCAAATCATGGTCTTCAGTAACCTTGCCATTGTGAGTTTCGTCCCACTAAGAAGCTATGCTTTTCTCTCTTTCTCCCCAACTGATTCTGATCTCTTGCAGCAATGTAAAAGGAAAGCGCCCAATGCCCGAACTTTTCTCGAAATTATTCGAGTCCGATATGGCACTATTGCTCACTTCTCGTTCATGTTCTTCAGCTTGGCTTCAAACATCCTCGTCGTGTCCTCCATTTTGATTGGGGGATGTGCTGCGATCAATTCATTGACCGGAATGAGCGTTTATGCCAGTCTCTGGTTGCTTCCTCTCAGCGTTTCCGCTTACACTATGCGAGGTGGTCTGAGGGCAACAATTTTAACCGACTACGTGAGTTTCATCCTTGGCCCTCGGATGACGACGATGGTCTAAGATTTGCAGAGATTCATACAGCCATTATTTTGATCACCATCCTCATGTTCTGGTTCAAAGTTTACGCCACTGGATCTCAAATCGGATCACCAGGCAAGATGTGGGACCTCCTCATCGAAGCCGCCAAGCGAAACAACTACTCAGCGCCGACCAAGGACGGAAGCTACCTCACCATTCGGTCCCTAGGTGCGCTCAAATTCGCAATCCTCAGTATCCTCGAGTATACCGGCGTCGTCTTCCTGGACAACTCTTTCCACCAGAAGGGTATTGCTGCCGATCCTGCTTCGGCCATCCCTGGTTATGTTCTCGGAGGTCTGGCTTGGTACGCTATGCCTTTCACCTTGGCCACCACGATGGGTATTCTAGCTGTCGCACTTGAGAACGCTCCTGCTTTTCCCACATACCCGAGGAGGATGAATTCACAGGAAATTGGTGCCGGACTGGCTCTCCCATTTGCCGCTCAAACGATTGCTGGTAAAGGTGGTGCAGGTGCAGGTCAGTGACACCCTCGATATTTCATGGTTGACTCACGCTAACTAAATGTTCTTTGACATGCAGTCCTCGTTCTAATGTTCATGAGTTGTACTAGTGCTATTTCTAGTGTGATGATCGGTACATCCACCGTTCTCTCCTACGACGTCTACAAGACTTGTGAGTCCCTTTCATGTCCGAATATCAAACTCTCGCTGACTTGCTTCCTCTCAGATATTAATCCCAAGGCAACTGATGCTCAAGTCCTTCGTGCCGGGCATTGGTGTGTTGCCGGCTTCGCAGTCTTCATGGCTGCCTTCGGCAGCATGCTTCACGGAGTCAATATTGACTTGGGCTTCATCTACGTGAGTTTGTTTGAAGAATATACGAATGGATTATAACACTAATGATTCTTTTTTCCAGAACATGACTGGTATCTTCACAGGTTCAGCATTGCCCGCTTTAGTTGGCACCTTTTTCTCCTCAAGACAAGGAGCCTTAGCTGCCACTTTATCCATCTGGACAGGGTTCGTTGCTGCTGTAATAACCTGGGTGAGCCATCCATCATCAGCCTCTTACTTGTTACCGTTTTATCATGTACTAATTTTTGCTCCCCTTTCGTAGTTGACACTCGCTCAACGCTTCTCCGGAACTGTAAGCATCGCCTCCGTTGGTGCAACCGACCCTTGCCTCTACGGATGTATCGCAGGCATCGGCGCAGCAGCCGTTGTCACAATCAGCATCTCCATCTTCCACAACGCCAACTACGGATGGGAAACCCTTCGTGGGATTCGCCTGGTTGACGATGCCGGAAATGACAGAGACGTTGCATACGCAGACCCAACCTATGATGCCGAACGCCTTAGGAAAGCCGCTTACGTCGCTCGCGGCATCACCCTCTTCTTGTTTTTAGCTCTGTTCATCATCTGGCCCTTGACGTACGTTCTCCCTCATCCCATTCAATCGCCCATGAATCAACACTAGATTTCATACTGACGCTGTGGATAGTTTATATGGCACGGCATACATGTTCTCGAAGAAGTTCTTCACGGGATGGGTCATTGTCTCACTTCTCTGGGCATTCTTCTCCTTCTTCAGTGTTACTGTCTTCCCAATCATCGAAAGCCGGCATCTTCTTTGGTCATGGGCGAAGGACCTGTTTGGCAAGAATGGTAAGGGGCAGCACGGTGATGAGTTTGATCATCATCAACACAGACAACGTTACGATGAGTCTGATGGATCGGCTACGGCCAGCAAGGAGAAGGATAGTGCCAATGAGAGCGCTGCACCAGTGAGTATTGAGAAGGACGAGGGTGTCTTGAGGGTTTAGGAGGAATAATTTGGGGTTTTAATTGAAGGTCGTTGAGCAATTATGTAGTAGCAGGTAGGAAGATCAAGAAGAATTGAGGTTATAGAGATAAATGATATGAAATAGGGAGCCCATCCGTCAAGTTGCTCTATGGGAATTGATCAGGTGGCTAACATCCGACCAGAAAGAGTGTAACGTCGCGATCAAGAAAACTCCATAGAAATGACCCCGAAATCCATTTTTTGTTCTGGCAAATGATAGCAAACAGAATCCTACCACGGAAATATCGTGAAATAAGGAAATGAACGCTTATGAAGTTGTAGACACCCCATCACTTAAACGCGGAATGCCAGCGTACTCCCAATCGCTGTTAGACCATGTGACAAGGTTACCACTCCCGCTCAGACTTGCCGATGAGGTAAGAACGATAGGCTCCAAGATTTTTTCGGGCGGCACAGTCACTCTGGGAGGAGCCGCAAACTCGTCCAGCTGATCAAGTACGGACCGCCGAAAGCCACTGAAGCTGATAGGCAAGTCGGAATTCATAAAGTCGGCAACACGAGATGAGCCAGCAGGTTCGGAAGCATCTCCTAATGGGAGTAGCAGATAGGGTCGAATGTATTCCAATGCTTCCGTAAGTTGTTGCGTCATGGAATACTCGAGGTAGGGAGCGAGCTCGAGATAATCCATTTCAAGCTCACTACAGAATTTGCGGTCAATCTTTTCCGAATACTTTAATGATTTGCAAGCCAGGAGTAGCTGGTCGGCACTGGATCGCCATCGTCCTTGCTTTCTGAGAAGTGCACCAAACCTCTGGTGAGCTGATGCTTTCACCAAAGCGTGATGCACGATGTCTAGGACCCCGAGGCAGTTGTGAAGCAAGTCCTCGTACATCCAGCCAGCGGACTCGGTGAATCCAACAAGCGAGAATTCGTATGCAAAAGAGAACCCATGGATGAAAAGTTGAGGGTGGATCCGAGAAAGAGCACATTCAGAACTCGTCTCCTTGAGGGTGGTCATTAACTGACACAAGCATAACGACCAGCCAGCATGATCGCCTTCCCCGAGTAGAACAAGCTCAGTGCAAAGAAGCTCAATTTCATGAGCGAGTGTCATGTTCCAATGAAGAGAATTGATATCGAATTGAATGATGAAACTTGTCAGAGCACGAATCAGTAACGCCATCGACTCTTGAAAACGCTGGCATTTGGCGAGTATCAAGCCGAGCAAAATTTCAACGTCGGTTTGGCAGTGGTCAGTTATGATCTTTCGGCAGTGGTACTCTGCCTCTTGGTAATTGCCTATTTCCTCAAGTAGCTTGGCCATTTCAAAGTGTATCTCCAATGTCTGGGAGGCTGTGTCCCCATATTTGCATTGATGTTCAAGAAGTCTCAAGGAAAGAGATAACATGGGTTCGTAAATGTCATCTGCCGAACTGCCGTTGTTTTGCTCCATTTCCCTTGCTGAAGAAGAGTCCACGTATATGTGCTCGCGGATGCCGGAGAGATCCAGCAAAGCAGTGTGCTCCTCGGTCACACACTCCTCGACAGGCTGATAGCTTGTGAGATTTAATTGTAGTATATCTTCCACTCTTGAACCTTCCTCAAACAGAGCTTTGTGATGTTTGGCTATGACATCGCTGGCCGTACCGACTTGATGAGAGGCATATCGAAGAGGATTCCACGGGTCGTCATTTTGCGATAACCAGGCGTCGATAGGATTGTGACGTTGAAGTCTTTCCAAGTCGGTCTTAGAACTTGGATATTTCTCTGTATCTGAAGCAGAGGGGCAGACGAAATAAGCGTTGTCCAAAGAGGATCGTGATATCTCCGATGGTGTTGGGGAATCAACAGCAGGATCATGGCACATTCCCTATCATCTTCAGAACATATCCCAAATATCAAAGGCAACTTACTTACCTGTGAAGGACTTGATGGCTCATGGGTTTGATCTTGGAGAGGTGGAGTGTGGTATGTTATATCGGAGGGCGTGGCTTTTCCACGTCAAATCGAGCATTTAAAGCAAGGCTTGTAGTATTCACTCACCAGCATCGAATGGGACCGTGCAGGTCTCTGTCTTTCTTCTTTTGAATCCCTCAATCATTTCGGTCGTAACTTGATGGTGTCTGTGCAAGAAAACTGTATCTTTTTCTTCATTCTTACGTTTTGTACCCTTCGCGCAGATCCATTGCCAGTGCTGCGTTGGTATATTCTTTGTATATCCCCAAGCTTTGAGCTTCTCTTTCCATTTTCTCTCCCTATTTTCGTTAGGAACTTCTTCTACCGATTGCTATTCTCAACAGACCCTGCTTGGAGTCCGTGAAATCGCTCGACTTCACCCATGGTATACTTTAGTTTCTTGTCTTCCCTGATGTACAATTGATAAGCCGTCGACTTGACTCGTTCCCAATCTTCGTTTGTTGGCCTCTTCCGCTTCCGAGATCCCGCGTCGGCCATGGTTTATTAGCAGTAGTTATAGAGCGACGGTCAAGATAAGGGAGAGGAAAGTAATGTTGCTGGATGGTAGAAGCAACGTGAGAAGGGAAAGATGGAAAGGTGAGCGGAGATCGATTTGAATGAAGCTAGATCAGCCAGTCGCTTCCTAAGCCAATTGCAAAGAAGTGCAGCACTTCAATTTCTAAAACAGCGCCACCGCCTGGGGATTAGCGCCTCCAGCCAGTCTCCAATAAATTCTCATGCAGCAGAAACAGGGGTAGCCTAGGCCGACGACTGAGAGAAAAGTGCACGTACTCAAAAAGGGAGGCGAACGAATTGGAACCGTTCCTAGGGCAGTGTTCCTTGCCAACAAATTTATCCCCACCTCTTTTCGACGCCCGACACGAGATGCCGTGACGCGAGCGCGACAACGGGAACTGGTTCCCCGAAAAAAAAAAGAAAAAAAGGTACAACTAGCGAGACGGAAAAATGCTTGTTACTCTCCTAGGAAATTCTTCGTTCTCTAAAGGCCAGTAGAAGATCCAAGCTCTATCAGCTGCTAGGCCTGCCTGCGTAGCACGCAGTAGCGGGCCAAGAAGGGAGGATTGAGCGGGCTGCGGGATTAAGGTTATCGCAGATAGTGGCCATTGAGGATATGAGTCTCTAAGCTCTGAAAGTCAGTCGTCCTCTAGCAGGTGGCAAATACTTCTTTTGGATAGCGAGTGGGATTTTGGCTGTTATTACAACTAAAATTTTACAAGGAAGACGTATTGAAATCATGTCAAGTTCAAAACGTGTTTACCAAATAGATTTTCGAACTAACGTCCCTGCCAATGTTATAGCATGAGACACATCCCATACTTTCTACTAGTCCTTTGCTTGTTAGGCTATTTCCCTAGATGCCTGTGTCAGTCAGTGCACGAGTGGCACTCGAGAACTAACCCCGATAAATCGTTGAAGTGTAAACAACAGCGCCCGGCAGGTCGATGCAATACGAGTACCAATCTATCCAAGGTGTCAGCTTCCTGCAATCGCTTTCATCCCCGGGATCTAGCATACCGTCTTCGTATTTACAAACCGCGCTCCTATCGCAGGCTCCAGCACAGGATCCTTGATGCCCATTTCCACCACATTGGCCCCATTCTGGGATTGGGCACGGTCATCTAGTAGGAGTCTGTGCAGCGCTCTTAGTGAGATTTATTTCTTCGTGATAGTGGGCCCCTTAATTCGATTAATTTCAAAGGATATATTTATCGATCGCAAGGTTTGAAGTGTCTTACTGTATACTAAGGGGATGTCCTCCTACGGTGACATATAAAATTGAGGTTGAAGTCGACTTTTCTGTAGTTAGAACTGGAGAACGCTAGAAAAGTGACCGAGGTATGCCTTTAGAGCCATCTAGGGCGAACTGTTAGATCCGAAAATTATTGACGCGGGTGTGCGGACTGAATACTTATAGTTACGATGACGACGGTAACATACTATTTTCATTTTTGATAGTCAGTTTATTGTTGCATTCAAGAGTCAAGATCGAGGTAATTCACGCCGAAGAAAGAAACTTGAGAGATTTCTGACAAAATACGAGAGGGATATTCTTCGAGAGTTGGAATACTCACGTTAGTCTCGGTGACAAATACTTAGTTCATCCTTTTGTCAGCGCAGAACCGTCCATCAGGGTTCATTGAAGGCTTCCAGATGAGACAGACCCTATAAGAGCTAGCGAAGGCAGGGCATGCGAGTTGGGTAAACGCATAGTGGAGGGATTTGAATAGGCGATATTGCTTCTACTTGATGATGCTAGGGACAAGCTAGGGACCGAGGGGTACTTCTCTTATCGAAAAGGACGAACACATTAAAACGCCACCGCTCTTGCTGTTCCGGGTTTAACTCCATTCGACGAAGCTAAATATATTAATGCGCAGGTAGAATTCGGCCCTGTATTGAGCAGTGAGCATGTGTATATCGAATGGAAGCTGAATCCAGAGCGGGAAAACTAGCTGGCGGAGAACTTCGTAGTATTGAAATTAATACGATCTGCTGGCTTGCGGTATGTAAAGCGTACAGCTTTCCACAAACATCACAGGCGTTGCACTCACCGCTGAGGGTCTAGAGATGTGACCACTTCGATCAGCACGGTGGTGCGATATTATTCTCCCGCATCCTATCAAATCAAATACTGGTCTCATGATTGCAGTCTTAAGTTGTGGAGCTTTATATCAATTCGTATTCCGTGCCTGGCCCACACAATTGGCTGGCCCTCTCGGTCCTGGGTCGTTTTAGAAGTCGAGACCACCACTCCAACGTCTTACCCCACAAGAATACAAAATGTTAATATCTGATAACGTTGTTGTATTTAGCAAATGGTTCCATGGTGTGCTCGTTACAGAACAGTTTCTAAAATATATTCCTTGTAACTTCAAATTACAAGCGAGACACCCTAAATAGCGCGTCGATAATTTGAAATAGATTATATACTGCATGCTCGGCAGACACCAAAGACAAAATGGTATAGATGTACCTAGTAGCAGGGCTTTATATGTTGTATCAACTAACAACGGTCTTATCTGACGGCAGAAGTGATCAGGTGACAGAAACGGGCTGACCTTACCTCAGAGGAGGGTCCTCTTCTACACTACGAAAATAGAAACACAACACATGCTTCCATGTTTCAGGTGCTACATGATCTCAGGAAAGAAGATTGGAGTCACAGCGAATAGCGACAGAAAGGTACACGAAGTTAGTGCTTCAAGAATGATATCTTTGTCCATCGGGTTACGGGAATAACGAATGTTGCTTCGGGCAAGGCTGCTCCCGACCTCTCAGACTTTGGCTACAAAACATACCAAATTACCCAAGAATAGAGACATGCCAATTGGAAAGGCTCGCTATGAGACAGAGGACTTTGAACGGAGCGGACAAAGGGGCGGTGCTGTTTTCCAGCGATTGGGACGAAAGTTTACTTCTAGAAGAGAGCGTGTTAGAGGAGCTCTGGGAGTAGACTTGACGACTTAAAAGAACTCGATCTAAGGATCGTGAAATTTGGGACTCAAATCAAGGTCCTCTTAATAATACCTCGGATATTTGCATGGGGGATCAGGAAAGGGGGACCTCGCGTAATACATCGGCTCCAAGAAAAGGGGCTGTAAGCGAGACAGCTAACCTGTGTGTTCTTACTTACCTACTTACCTAACTGTAGCGCAAAAGGTACATCAGCCCTCCAGACCAGCAAAAGCAATTATAAATCCATCACACAAGATTGACAACCACTTATTGATGGGAAGTTTGGGGACTACGAAACGATGGAGAGGCCCCTTTAAGGAGTTGGCTTGCGAGAACAACAGGGGTTCTGATAGGTGCATTAAGCGATTTCGCTTGCACAAAGGCCACAAAAATTCTCCACTTGATAGAAGATTCAAACACGAAAAAAACATACAACAGCAGGTATTCGCTGGTGGTCACCCACCCAACTACTAATCTGCCGATCTGAGGCTTGTGTATGGCAGAGCGGACGGGATGCCCAATTCTCCTCAGTCTATGGTCGTATGTAACTGCCTTGTGACTATTCAATACTATATCCTAAAACGCAAAATTCGAAGCACCTCAATTTGCTATCCCCTCGACCGGCATGAACGTACCACTTAGCAGTGATGCCTGGCGCTGGCAATGTCTCACCGGTCGAGGGGATACTGAAGTCTCAGATCCGCAAGTTCGCAACTGGTTCCTCGAGTTTTGGAACGGGATTGTGTTGTCACCGCTTTCTACACACGTCGCTTCTATGACTTGATATTGGCAGAGAGTCCGCTTTCCTCAAGTCCCTTGGATCTAATCTCAATAATCCATCTTCTGGAATTTCTAGGTCGGCTTTGACTCACCCATGCTTGAAGCAAATTCAGCTACACAAGGCGGTTTCCACCTTTCTGAGGCGAGGCTCCCGAGTTAGGCTGCAGCACCCCCATTGGGCCGAGAGGAGGCGGTTCTCGAATTCTCAAATCTTGCCAATAATCAATGCAGGAGCGCACACGCCTAATCCACTTTTGTCGGCTATTTCAGCAGGGTCTGCTAGCCTTGATGCCCAGCCTTGCCTTATATGTCGCTAATGTCTGCCTAAAATCTGCATAAACGGCCAAACGGCCACATCCTACAGTACGCTTCGAAACCTGCCTCGCTTCACAAACTCGCTCATGAAGATTCGGCTCCACTTTAGAGGCTAATCCCTGCCCGCCTATGCCGTTTCAGGAAAGTACTATACAGTCAGTGTTTCAAAAAAAAATCGATTAGTTAAGGCGAATCATGAATATTCATGATTTGATTTGATTTGATTTTGATTCGTATAATGCTTAGTAAGGGTTGATTTGATTTGATTCGAAGTCATGAATAATTATAATTATCGTGATTTTCCTAACACGTGATTAGAGTAGCTTAAGGTTTGTATTATAGCGGGGTCTATAACTATAAAATAGAGGGAGTATAAAAGTTATAATTTTTGGCTAAAGAGCTAAGTAAGAGCTATGAACAGAAGCTCGCATTTTATCTAGCTTTATTTAGATCACGTGCTATACGGCACGTAATAGTATATCCTAACTCCCTATTATAATATTTTATAAGGTAAGTTAAGAGCCTAAGAGTATATCTACTACTTATAATAGTAGTATATTATCCTTATATACGTGCCCTATATTGTAAGGCTCAATAGTAGTATGCTACGTAAGCTTTAAGTAAGGCTAAAGAAGTATATCTAATATAATAGAGTCTTTAGCTCTTAATACTTAATTTCAGTATTTAAACTAATTAATGCCCTTCTTAAGGGCTTATAAGACACGTCTTATATCCTCTAGCATAACATAGGGACTATATAGGCACTATCCTAGAATAGCTTAATACGCTTAGACTACGCTTCTATATAATCCTAAGTCCTACTTATTATATTAACCCCCCTCTTAGACTCTTATTCCTAAGAGGTTATTACTATTATATAGACCTATATTTCCTATTTTCTAATCTTATCCTTTCTTATAATATCTTCTTATATTTTAATCTACCTTATAAGTAAGTAATATACTTATTTCGTCCCTCTATTATTAACTTAGGGCCTTATAATTAATCCGATCTCCGATTACTATTAATCCTATCTCCTTATTAGTTTATAAATTATATCTTTATCTTCCTAGCTTCCTAGAAGTGTATTATAGTTAATCTAATATTTACTTATTATTAATCTTATCTTTTAATTAGCTTATAAATTATAACTTCATTTTCCTAGTATAGAATAAGGATTATATTATTAATTTAATATTTACTTACTATTAATCTAATCTTCTAAGTAATTTATAAATCGTATTTTATAGTTTTCTTATATAATTCCTTAATAAGGTAATATAGCGAGTATAGGAACTAAGTAGAGAAGGGTAATATAAAACCCCCTTTCTTAGCCCTCTTAGCCTCCTTTCTTTCTTCTATTAATATTATCTTCTATAACTACCTTAGCCTTCCTTCGTCTCTTTATCTCCTCTTTAAGTATCCTTAAGCCTTACTTTTACCCTTATCCTTCTTCTCTTCTCTTTCCCTATTATTTATTATAAACGCTCCTTCTACTTATTATAATATTACTCCTTATTTAGCTAGTATCCTTAAAATACTAATTTAATAATATTACTTATAATATTCTAAAAACCTTATATAGAATCCTAATATCTACTATATTAAGTAGAGTAACTACTTAGTTTATAACTATTATTAGTTAATAAATAAGCTATATTATATTATAAGTACTTACCCTTCTTTAGCCTCCCTTATACTAATCTTAAAGGTTCTATAATCCTATATCCCTTACCTTAACTACTTACTTTATAAGATTAACGCTACTTTAATAATACTAGCTAACTCTAATTAGTATTAAGCTATTATTACTATTATTATAGCTTAATAAGCTACCTATATCTCTTATATTAAAGCTACTATACGCGGCGCTTACGTCCTTATAATAATCTAAGGTATAGGTTAAGCTATTTTTATAAGCTTAGCTTAAATATAAACTTCTCTTAATAGTATTATTAATATTCTCTAGTATTAAGTAAGTATTTTCTTCTTATAACTATATTGATGGCTAATCCTTTTAAGGCTAATCTTTTATTAATCTCTTATAATACTCTAGATAATAATAATAATAATACTAATAGTAATAGAGGTAAGGGTTTAGTAAGCCTAAGTAAGAATTAAAGCTAGATTAGTATAATATATAATAGTAAAGTCTCTTAATACTTCTATATAGTTTTCGAATAGGTTTTTATAATAAAAGCGTTTATCCTTTATACTTCTACTTTACTACTAGTATAACAACGTTCCCTTAATCTAAATACTCTTATAATACTTCTAGTATATAAGTAAGGTTCTTTAGTAGTTCTTATATATTATTTATAGGCATATAGCTCTTCTAATAAACAAGATACTCTCTCTCCTTCTTACTTTCTTAATATACTAAAACCAACTTTATATTATATTCCTCTTCTTTATTAATCTTAACTAGCTCTAGTTCTAAGACGGCACCTACCTAGTAGTATTACAGCTTTAATAGGGAAACGTGGAAGATATTATAAATCTTATAAGAAGATAGTAATTTTAAATAATATACCTATTTATAAGCCCTTATAATCTCGATTATTTAGAATAGTCCTAGATATTTATTTATAAGCTTTACGCTAGGCTAAAGTTATTAAATATTCTTTATATAAAGTATAACCTTATCTCTAATTTTAAATTCTCTAGTAATATATTTCTTATTATAGTATCTCTTCTATATATCTACTACTTCTTACTAGCGCTTCTCTAAAACTTCTTACTCTTCTTAGATTCTTTTAATTCTTTTTATTATTATTAGCGCCTCCCCTTCTAAAACGTTATCTTTAATATATAGCTTAATATTTAGGTAAAAACTATATAAAGTATAGAATAGAGATATTCCTATTATTAAATATTATAAATTATTATATATAAACTTAGTAAGTACTAGCTTCGTAGCCTAGTTATCTTACTAGTAGCTAATATAATACTTAAGGTATTACTCTAATATTTAATTTAAATTTTCTATTTATCTATTAGTTTATAGGTAAAATATAATACTTAGTTATTTTTAGATCTTTAAATAAAAGTAGAGACTTACTTAAAACTTACTTGTGAAAATAGAGCCTCTATTACTTATTATACCTACTAGGATATTAAAGTCTTTAACTACGTATAGTATAAATAAGTCTATTAGCTCTAGGGCTATAATTTCTTTTATTATTAGGATATATCGTATTATCTTCATATATTTATTAATAATAACAAGGATTGAGTTATAAACCTTACCTTTAAACCTTAATAGTAATAACCTTATAATAAAGTCTAGCGTAATCTCTTATCACGATTTAGATAGAATAGGGAATAAACTAAGTATATTATAGGGTAGATATCTCTTTACCTTCGTCCTTTAATATATTTAATACGTTCTTATATAGTCTTATACGACCTTTCTTATACTATATTAAAAGTACTTTCTCTAGAGGATCTCTAATATCTTACTTATACTAAAGTAGCCTTCTAAAGGATTATTATAGTTTATTTATAATAGCTTAGCTTTTACTATTAGCTCGTCTAGTATATACATAGTATTATAATATCTTAATAACTTAGTTATATTAAGTTCTTAAGTCTTAATAGCTTTAGCTATAATAGGTTTTAGGAACCTCTTATACTACTATTATTATATAAAAGGATTACTCCCTTATAACTTTAATAATAGTTTAATTAATATCTCTCTACTCTCTTAGTATACTATTTCAAGTTCTATTATTACTATAATAATAACCTATAACACATACTATTTATAACTAGCTATACTAGTAATAGGCTTAAGTAAGGGCTCTATACCCTCTACTTTATTACTAAGGTAGTCTTTCTTTTCTTTAGAATTCCTTAGCGTCTTATTAATTAAAGAGTACCTACTTCCTCTCTCTTAGGCCTTATTCTTTAGCGTTATAAGATTAGCGTAATAGCGTATAGCCGCTACTTATAAGGCTTTCTATTTTATATTTTTTAGCTTATTATATAACATAGGTAATAATAAGTCTTCTAAAGCTCTTTCTACTAGGTCTAGCCTTCTTAATAGCCTATTAGTAAGATTACTACTCCTTATTTAATACTTAAGCGTAAAGTTAAAAGTAGCTAACTCTTTAGCTTACCTAGCTTATCTACTATTTAATTTTCTCTTAGTTATAAAGTATTTAAGGTTATTATAGTCTATCTTTATAATAATAATATACTATATATATACTAAGTAATATTACTAGATACGAAATACTAAAATAATAGCTAATAGCTTAGAATCATATATTTTATATCTATATTTAACTTCTAATATCTTTTTTAAATAGAAGGTAATAGGGTATTATTATATATCTATACCTTTACTAAATAATTAGAATATAATACCTATAAGAGTAAATCCTAAAGTATTAGTCTCTATTATAATCCTTAATACTAGATTGAAATAATAAAGAATAGGCGTTATTATAAATACGGTTTTTAACTCTTTAAAAGCTTATATTACTTCCTTTATCTAGATAAATAAGTCTTTAATCTTATTATTATCCCTTAATAAGTTAGATAAGCCCTTTACTACCCTAGAGTATCTATAAATAAACCTCTAGTAGAAGTTAATAAATCTTAGAAATATTTAAACTTCTCTAATACTCTTTAGAGCTAGCTAATTATAAATAGTAGTAACCTTACTAGCCTTTATTACTATATTATTAGGACTTAAAATAAATCCTAAGAACTTAACCTTCTTTATATTAAACTTATATTTCTCTAGGTTTATAAAGAGCTAATATTACTCTAACTATTTAAGTACCTCTTAGACCGCCTTTATATAGTCCTCTAAGTTCTTAGAGTAGATTAAGATATTATCTAAATATACTATATAAGTAATATTTATAAGTCTTATAAGCGCGTAGTTAATATACGCCTAAAAGGTTATAGGGGTATTAGAAAGTCTAAATAGTATAATATAATACTTAAAGTACTTATAATATATATAAAACATAGTCTTCTACTTATCGCCTTTCTAGATTTATAACTAATAGTAAGTATTCTTTAAATCTAGCTTTATAAAGATCTTCGCTCCCCTAAGCCTATTTATAGTCTTACTAATAAGTAGTAGAGGCGTTCTATTCTTAATTATAATCTAGTTTAACCCTTAGTAATTAATATAAAGATAAAGTCCGCCTCTCTTCTTTAGAATAAATATAATTAGAGTACTTACTAAACTAGTAGAATAACGAATCTAACCTTTTACTAAGCTTATATTAAGATATTTATATAGAATATTAAGCTCCTTTTTAGATAAGGCATAGATAAGACTATATAGTAGTTATAAGCTAGATTCTAGATTAATATAGTACTTTATTATATAGTAATTAGGAAGGATACTTATAATATTAGTAGAAAATACCTTAGAAAGGTCTTAATACTTCTCTAAAATATAAATAACCCCCTTTACTAATATTATAGTAATATATTAGCCTCCTAGTACTAGTATTATAGTTAAAAGATAAATATATAATTTACGCTTTAGTTCCTTAGTAAATTCTTTTATACTTATAACCTCTAGCCCTTTTAGCCGGATCTAATATCTTTATATTACCTTTTTAAAGGAGATTAAGGGGTTTATAATAGTTAGCTAAGGGTACTTGAGTATTATATTAATATTATTAAGATTAAAATTATATAATATAAAGCGTATATTATACTCTTTATAGTCCTTAAGTAAGTCCTTAGTAATTACTTTAAAAACGTAGTCTCTATATAAGTAAATCCTTTTCCTATCTAGTAATATTAATAGTATTACTTCTTTATTTAATAATAAAATATCTATCTTTAAAGTAAATCTCCTTTTCACGTAATTTGCCTCTGCCCCTAAGTTTACTAGTACTTTTACTTATTAGCTACTATTCTTTGTCTTAAAGGTAATATTAATTATAAGTCTTATTCCTTAAATCTTGCCTAGTATAGTATAAATAAGTATAACTATTATAGGGCGCCCTCTTTTCCTTACTTCTTTAGTTCTAGGTAGGTATATACTTTATAACCCTCCTTATTATAGTTAAAATAAGCTTATATAATATAAGTACTAATATAATACCCTTCCTTCTTATATTTATAGTAAGTTATACTACTCTTATCCCTAACTCTTATAGTTAGTATACTATTTAAGCTTATAGCTATATTATTAAAACGCCTTCTTTCTAAATCCTATTATAGTAACTAAGATCTTCCTCTCTTTTATTAATATTCCCCCTTATTAGAACCCGCGCCTTTATACCTCCTATGTCCCAAGGTCTCCTTATAATACCCTAGCTTATTACTAAATAGACTTAAGTAGTTCTCTACCTATACTACTATAGTAATTAGCTATTCCTAGCTTATTAGAATATTCCCTTAATAGTTAATCTTTATACGTATTTCTAGCTTTAATTTACCTAAGAGGTTATTCCTACTTTATAGTCCCCTATTATACCTTAAGTCATCCTCTAAGCTATCTAAGTAAGATATAAAACTCTAGATACTCTAGTTTAAGCGTTATATAACCTCCTAATATTTAGTAATTACGTTGACGCTATAATTCTCTAGGTTAGAAATAGTATTCTTTATAAATTCTATAAATTCCTTCTAGTTAGTATTATCTATACTTATTATTTACTTCTTCTACTTCTATACGTCTTATATAACGCCTTTAAAATAGGACACGTAATACGTAACCTTAGTAACGTCTATATTCTATATTATATCCCTATCTTCTCTCTACTTTAGCTCCGCCTAGTAGAAGAAGTCCTAGGCTTCCTTAATAGTCCTTCTCTTATAATTTAGTAACTCCCTCGTCTTTAGTATATAGTAGATAGGATATACTATAGACTAGGCGATAGGCATATACTATATTACTATAGTCGTACTTATAGACATATTCACGTTCTTAAGTTAGCGGATCTAGGCTTCTACTACCTCTAATTTAGCCCTAATTCATACTTCCTCCTCTAATTTAGTAATATAGTAGTAAGCTGCTACTAATTTATCTACTAGCCCTATATTCGTTAATTCCTAGCTTAGTTGTCCCTTAAGGGTCTTACTACTATCTATAAACGTGTCCCTAGGGGTGCTTCTAGTACTTCTTAATCCTCTTAGTACTATAGTAATAAATTACTCGACTACTTCGTAACGAACTACCTCCTAAAGGTTAGATCGATTAAAATATAAGGCTTAATAGTAGTATACTATATAAGCTTTAAGTAAGGCCAAAGAAGTATATCTAACGTAATAGAGTCTTTAGCTCTTAATACTTAATTTCAGTATTTAAACTAATTAATACCCTTCTTAAGAGCTTATAAGACACGTCTTATATCCTCTAGCGTAACGTAGGGACTACGTAGGCGCTATCCTAGAATAGCTTAACACGCCTAGACCACGCTTCCACGTGATCCTGAGTCCTGCTCGTCACATATATAAAATTAAGAACCTTACCTAAGTTAGCTACTATATAAATCACGTGAGGGGGCTAAAGCTAGCGCTATACTAAGCCTAATTCATCTCTAGTGGTCTCTGGACCGAGTTTTTCCGGGTCACGTGTAAATAATCAATAAAGTCATGACTATTTATGATTATCTTGATTATGATTTGATTTGATTCGGGCCCTAAAATCAAATCAAATCAAATCATTTGACACACTGTGTACAGTACAGTGCAAGGATGTTTTGCCGACACACCCCGCTCCGGGGTCAACCCGCATTCCTCGATTCTTTTTTTCGTCGTTACGGGTTGCTATTACTAATACCTCCACTTCGCTAATTTTTATATTTTATATATTGCTTTAATTCACTAAATAGAACAGAAATAAGAGAACGATTATAATTACTATATCTGTAACAAGTCAGTTATCAGAGGACGTATCATTCCATTGTGTTTTGGGAGATTTTATTGATGTCAAGAATGTGAAAATGCAAGGTAAAAATATATGGAGTATCCTCTTACACCTTGGGAAAAGTAAGAGGAGGTGACTAGGTGACAAAATCAAGCTCAGTGTTTCCCATGTTAAGTCTTGACTTAACTTATAGCTTTCCAATCGGACTTTCACCACTGTTGATCGTCAACTTGAGACCTTTTTATCTACACTTTGCAAGCTCCAAGACAATTGACCAGTACATTGTGTCAAGAGAAGCACTGCACTCATCGGTATCCTCACTGCCGCATGTTAAACACCTCACCACGACGTCCCTATACTGATTACCAACAAAAAATGGAAGGTCTTTAGAGGCACGATTCAGAACAGTTTGGGTGAATTTTTGAGGCGGAAGCAAGGTGCTATGATTGACCACATCGTCAATGCCTCTCCATACACCGATTTCGAATAGGAGCAGACCCAGCGCATAGATATCGTACTTTGTCGAATATCGCGGCCGTTCGTTCTCCGGATACGCGACACGCAGATCAGGATGCAAGTAAATTTCAGACTTTTCTCGCTCCTTATCTAGCGATATCTCACCAGGATTGTCAGGGCGAGATATGGAGAAGCCTGTGATATATGGGTTCACCAACATAACAGCTGCTGAAGGAGAAGTATCTCGGAAGAAAACGACGTTGCGGCAATTAAAGTCCTTGTGGTACCATCTGATCAAGCTGAATGAGTAAATAGACCCGGCAAGGGTCTGGGCGAGAAGAACCCTCTGGCTAAGTTCCGGTTGTCGAAAGTCGCGGGCGTCGGAGTCCCGATGCAGCAGAGAGTATAAGCTTGTGGGTTGCCTCGTTGCGCTCACATTTCGGGGAAGCCGTGAGACGAATCCAAGAGATTTTCCATCGTCCACAAAACATATACTCTCCAAAGTTCTGAGACTTTGTGGGCGCTCTTCCCGTGAACAGAGATGAACAAATTCTGCAAGTCTGCTCGTGGCTAGCTTGAGATCCTCTACGCTCCAACCGAGACTATCGTACGGGTACCACTCAAGGGTGACAACTGAAGGAGCTTTTCCATTGGTCAGTACAGCTTCGAGAGAGACTTTAGCAGCTTACCATCTTCACCGACTTTGAGAATTGCCAAAAGGAGCTCGCACTTGCTCTGAGGTAACCCAGCAAGAGGAGAAATCATAGTTGAAGAGCGTCTACAACCCTCCAGAATCATCTGCTGGTTTTTGGCGTTTTTCGAGAACTCGATACGCTCCTTCCACAATTTTGCATGTGTTCTGACTGCCAAGTTTTGGTGCTCAGACGCTTTGATGAGATCCTCCAAGAGAGTCTTGTTCTCTTCCATCAAAATTTGCCCTGGAATAGCTTGATTCTCAATGGTGGTGCGTAAAGCCTGGGGAAGTAAACCCTCCAACCTGTCGTTCCAGTAGGTAAGCTCCTTGACTTTTTCTTCAAGAAGCTTCTTGTCAGGTTGCCCCCATGGCTTTGAGCCGAAGGTGAATTTGACACGGAATGAATTCCTCTTCTGCAAATTGGATGCCGATTGATGGTGATCAGTCATTACAGATGTAAGTGCTGCACCACGGACTCCGAGGATTGGGAGAACAGTGCTAAGGCCTTGAGCAATTGATTTGGGTGTTGCAGCCCCAGACGAATAAGTCTTCTGCTCTTTTGCTCTAGTCGGCTCCTTTTTGATAGCATACTTCTCTGCAATCTTCGAGACTTCCTCTAGTATTGTTACAATACGACCCACGGCATCCAAGATAGGTGCTTGGAGTTGAGAGCCCAAGTCGTCGTTGAGTGGGAGAACAGTATTTGTCCCTTTTGCCGTCAACATATTAGAAGCGGTGCTTTGAATCACATCCTTTTCGGAAGGCTGTAGGGCCTGCGATACTCGGGCCCAGGCGAGGAAGCGGTAATATTCCATTGAGAGTTGAGCTGCAATGCCGACCAAGTCGCTACCGAAGCCTTTTGCCTCCGAGATGCTCTGCCATATTTGGAAAGACTTTTCGACCACACCGATGAGGCCACTAAGTCCGATTATGAACGATGGAATCTCCAGTGCCATGATTTAGGAGTAAACGTTCAAAGTTGGCAAGGAAAGCATTGAGTCTGGAGAAGAGACATCCCGAAGTTGCTATCCGGAAATTTCTTTTTCTAGGCAGAAATATTACTGTGTCCAATAGCATCAAATTACCTCCAGCGCGTGCGCAAGTGTTACACAGGGCTGTGCAACGCCTCTTTTTCGAGGCTCGCCATTTCTACATTTCTATCGTTTGCGACAACACTTCTCTTTCATAGATACCTGATATAACTTTCCATCATATATGAAAACTCTCGCATGTTTGTCTAAAGTCATGGATTCAATCCAATCCTTTGCATCATCTGTCAATGGCTTGGAGCAGTATTACCCAGAGATTTCATATGAGGCTGAGTCACTACACCCACCGAAGCAAGCCAATATTGAGATAGGACAGGCGGCATTCCTCAACCTTTTGGGCAGGCTAAATCTGCCTGTCTTAGGTCGAAGCAGCAACCGCGATGCCCAGGACGTTGTTTTTGTCGGCCAAGGAACCTCGTTTGTCGTGACACAGGCACTGGTCATGACAACCGGCAAACAAGGGTTTCTGAACGAAAGAGAATCTGATTTCGGTGAGATTGGGGAAGGACTTAAACCAAAAGCATTCGTCACGAAAAGGATCGTACCCAAGCCTTCTCAAGCTGTCGAAGATTCACGACAGCTAGCCGCTATTACCAATGAAGTCCGCGTTCTTGGAAATGGGTCGGTGCGGAACGCAAAATGTGTCGTGAGACTGCTAGGCGTTGCGTGGGATGAGGTACCGACGGCAGGAAGATACTGGCCTCGCCTTCTTCTCGAAGCGGCAGATTACGGAAATTTGGGAGATTTCCTTGCCAATTATTCAATGGCGCGAAAGTGGGAGGTTAGAATGGAACTACTCTTAGATGTCCTAGAGGGATTAAAGACGCTTCACTCTGAGGGCATCTCTCATTGCGACCTGAAGTTGGAAAATACCCTTGTCTTCAGGGCCAACCGAGCCGAACCAGATGAATCCTCGGCTCTCAAGTACAGAGCCAAGCTCTGCGACTTTGGCTTCGCCATAATACGGGCAGACTATGGGCAACATTCATCCTTTTCTGCACGTCTCGGTACAGAACCATGGAACGCCCCGGAGCTCATGGGAGGCTGGGTAACGAGAGTGGCTGACTTACCAAAAGCGGACATCTATAGCTTTGGTCTACTCTTCAGCCGAGTTGTGTTACAAGGAGGGAACCCCTTCGGAGAACTCAGCGCAGAAAAGATATGGGAATTGAAAGAACGAAATGATGACAACGGCATAGAGCTGACGGCAATTGAGACCGTCACGCTTTCGCTCTGCTCGGCAGAGACTTTCGATGATAGTGAAGTTGACACCGTATCACAGGTTCTTCAGTATACATTAGCTCACAAACCCGTTGATCGCCGGCAAATTCATGAAATTGCATGTCTTTTGCTGGACCTTGAGTCACTGAGACAGAGGTAAGCTTCAAGGTGACACTTTGGAGAGAAGTTCTTCATCGGCTAACTATTAATCTCCAAGCAGGACTAACCGTCCACTAAATGTGAACTCTTCAGATCCCATACAAAGGGAGATTGTCACTTCTGGAGAGTCATCCTCACGGTTGCCGCCGCAACGGATATCTCTTTCAGGTATGTTTCGATTTATCAATGGTGCTGCCTCGTTACATTTTGCTCGGCTATTGCTCAAGCTCTGATCGGCTTTCATCCTGCTGTTCAGACCTAATTTAACTCTCATTGTAAGCTCATATTACCATCCGCTCAGACTATTACTGATACTTTGTCTAGCAAGTGATGTTTAACATGGAGAATTTACAGGAAAGCGAGCCGGACTCCTGACTGAGCTTGTCTTTCCCCCTCAACAGTCAAGCCTCGCTCAGGAATACGATGAGAAATCAGACTTGCCAGGGATAGTTGAGGTAGAAATTCTATCCTTATTACCCGAAAGTGACTAATTTTTGTAGTTCGAGGTGTCGAGGGATTTCAATCCAGTTGAACTACCCGAATCACTGGCAAAAGAATTGCAACGCGACCTGCTCAAGCAAGCCAACACTTCGCCTCAAGACGGAGAATCAACCGCGTCCGAAGCTTTATATCAGTTAGCAGTTGCTCACTTTGAGGGAATCGGAGTGACTCGAGATTTGAATAGAAGCGTTGATTGGTTGAAGAAAGCTACTCGACTCGGCTCTCGAAAGGCTCTTCCAGCCGTCGCAAACCTCCTTGCATCTTTCGATCTCCCGGTGCCAGAAGACCTGGAGATGGTAATACTAGGGGAACTCGCCAACTACGCGAAAGAGGACTTGCACATGTCGCTTTTTGAGTTTGTTCAGAATTCGTACCAGCCTTTGGAGGAGGCTTTTCCATCCCTGCGACTCTGGTCTAGGCAAGATCCGACTGGCTATGCGCAATATCTGGACTCGCCTTTCCTAAATGAAATGAGAACCGTGACTTTGTCGGCCTATCTAGTCCTTGAAGGCGCTCAACGATACTACGAACCCTTTGATTTCCAGGTCTTAGAAGGATATGATCGCCGCGGTGATCCCCATTTCGATATATCGAAGAAAGACCAATTTATTGCTTCGGTGCAACGACACAAATGCACTGAGGCCATTGGTGATTCGCGTTTAACTCTTCTTCAAATAGCTGCCCTTATGGGAGATATCAAAATGGCTGAGGTTATGGTTAGTGATCTTGGTGCCGACGTCAACGCCATCGGCGATACTCCTGGATACTCTCCTCTCTGGATCACCTGTCTCAATGGGCACCTAGATACCGCTCTATTCCTTGTAAAGCATGGAGCTGATACTCGAGCAAAAGATACAAAGGACGGTCGGACGATACTCCATTTCCTCAACCGATTCAGAACCAGGGATAGCATCTCCCGCATTCTAAAAATCGGGCTCCAAGCAGGACTTGCCCTGGATGAGCTAGATGTGGAAGGGAACACGCCGCTGCTCTCAACTTTCATTGGCTGTGATTTTTCGCACGGTGTAGCTGCCCAGATGTTGCTTCGAGCTCGGGCTAACCCCCTGATTCACTCCAAGATGAACTTCAGCGCAGCTGTAGGGGCTCTGCGGACTCTCGATACCGAATTACTTGCCTCTATATTCGAGCAAGCCGGAGAGCACGAGTTGTACGATGATGAGGGGATGAAAATGTCGATCTCCCCACTTGAGCAAGTGAAAGCGCGTGTATTCAACTTTCTTTTGCACCAGTCAGATTTTTATTGCCGACGAGTTTGTGGATCAGATACAGATATGAAGTTGAAAGCAGTCATTGACTTGGTATTGCAAGAGAACATGTCGCCTACCTTCAGATCCATGGGACTGATGGAAGGTGATAGCACGCCGCTGATTATCTCCAGCTACAGGCGACGAAATGACTTGCTGAGGGTAATACTCAGCTCAGCTGCGTGTTCGGATCTCGACGCAGTTGATAGCTACGGAATGACTGCCATCCACTGGTGCGCCGAGCGGGGCAACCTTGAGGGGGCGAAGGAGCTCTTACGTGCTGGAGCCAACCCGATCCTCTTTGAAAACAAAGGGTTCAACGTGTTCCACATAGCTTCTAGGTTCTCGCCCGATTTCTTGGTTCGAATTTTAGACGCTATAGAAAGCGGAGAGGTTCCCCGCCCTCAAGGACTACGTTCAAGAGCGCTGCTGGCTATCTCAACTCGGAATGAAGATAAAGCACCACCATACTTTCTCTTGGTTGTAGAAGGAACTCCCGAGCACCTGAGGGCTGCTGAGATCCTGCGAAAGCAATATTCTCTAGACTACGACGCCTGCGACATTCCAAGCTTGAGCCTTTTCCACCACGGAGAATATGAGGCGAAAATGACTTTAATGGCCTATCTGACTGCTGGATCTGTTGTAACGAATATCATCACACTCAGCCAGGTCGAGTATCTGCTCAATCTTGAGCCAAAACCTAGGTTCAGAGCAGATACGTCGGGCAAAACACTCCTTCATTTTGCTGTCAGTGGCTTTTATCACGGTAAGTGTGCGCCTCATGCCAGTCATCTACACATTCTACAGCTTATCTATAAAGGCTAACACCAATATCCAGCGAACTTGGGAAGTAACTCGTCTGGGTATGCTGTACTGCAGCTCCTCCTACGAACATATTCCGGCCGAGCTTATGTCGAAGCACCCGACGGCGAGAGAAACACGCCCATCCATTCAGCCGCAGCTGCTTCCAATCTTACCGCCTTGGAAATCATTAATAGTCATTTCAGAAGCCAAAGCGAAGAATTCAGCATCAATATACTCAACAATGATGGCGAAACGCCCCTAGACGTATTAGGTCGGATGGGCGTTGTGGTTTTGAAGATGAACAATGAGTATATGTCGAAGATATTTATAGAGAGGACAAAGTCGACGGATGCATTTCTGCGTCGTTTGGGTGCATTGAAAAGTTCTGAAATTGAGTTGTTGGAAAGGAGCGACCCTCATCTTGAAGATATTATAGCTGGGGTCGATGGGGTGGGTATTAATAAGGATTCAAGTTAATTACGCACGAATAATAAACATAGAACTTATAATAATCTATTTGGTTCCTCTGAAATACACCGCTATAATAACATTTACTGTTCCCTATATTGCTCGACCAGCGGAATCGGGTCCATATACACTCATCGATGGTGCATCTGTCCCCGGTGTTATGTATGGAGAGTTTTCGATAAAGAACAAGTACCCGCACCGAGGTGGATGAAATTTTGTTGATTTGAGCTTTGAGAGGTCGGTTTTGTCCACGAAAATATCTCACAATCACTCCCCTGCTTTCCAGCTGACTTTCTTTAGCAGATCTTCCACCCTTTGCTCTTACTCACTACTATAATCTAAACTTCAAATATTACGTGCTACAATCTGATTTTCTGAAGCTGTCTGGCTACTGAACATAAACGGTTGATTATTCCAGCCCACGGCAACGACACCATCATTCAACAAACGCGAGCTATCCTCCGAGTCAACACAGGCTTCCACCCAGTTCCCAGGCGCCAGGTGGCAGCTGTTCCAAAATTCCAGTAGTAATCGCTAATGCCGTTACCAAATTCAGCTTGATCATACGGATTCAGGCGCCTGGTTCCGCTAGCTATTACGAACGTGTTTTTCTAGAAAGCGCATTACCCATGACTCAGCCATTGCCAAAATAATGGACCTCGTGGAAGAAATTGAAGTGTGTCATGTTTCCAACATGTATCTATGCATTCTTAGGGTCATTAGTCCTGTAAACTTGCCCACACTGCCTGAAAGAAGCTCAGAATTTATTAGAGTTCCGCGTGTTGGCGACACCTATGAATGTGATACTTTGAACCTGCCAAGCAGAAGTCCAGAGTATATATTCCCGCGCATTGAGCGCCGTGCCATTCAATCTCTGAAGCTCCCCAGATCGTCGGATGGGTTGTTGTTTGTGTGCTTATATGCTTCCACCTAATTTCACTAAGCTAATAAGGTTGGTAAGGAAGTAAAATGGAAAGTAAATGATGCTGCCCAAGTACAAGTGATTATGAATTAGGATCCTCTTACTGTAAGGTCGAGTACGGAACACCGGAGAAGTTGCTAGACAGAATCTCAAAACTAACAAGGCAAGTGCAGCTATTCTGGGAGTGCTTAAGGGCCTTCCAGGGAGCACGTCGCCGGGGAGTACGTAACCGAAGAGCTCGTTGGTACTAGGGAGGGAGTGCTTAAGGCGTGCCGGGGAATTAGTTATATGGGAGCACGTGTATAGGAGCACGTCGCCTAGGGGCATGTGTATTGGAGCATGTGTATTATTAGAGCATGTGCATTGGAGCATGTGCATTGGAGCATGTGCATTATTAGAGCATATGGATAGGAGCACGTCGCCTGGGAGCGCGTTGCTAGGGATAGTATAGTGCTCGGGAGCTAGTGCTAGGGAGCACATTATAGGGAGTGCCAGGGAGCCAGGGAGCCAGGAAGCCAGTGCTAGGGAGCCAGTGCTAGGGAGCCAGTACTAGGGAGCCAGTACTAGGGAGCTAGTGCTAGGGAGCTAGGCCTTCCACGTGACCCTTAATTGAGGATATACTGTCTAGAGAGGAAGGAGCATCGCTTGTAAGGACGTACGCACGTGCAGTGAAGCGTAGGCGTGGCGGGGGCCGAAACCTGGCCGAAACGGAAGGCCTTACTTAGTAATAAAATCGCAAAAATTAGGGACCCTTTAGAAATAGGGGACTAAGGGGTGTATTAATACGTATTTAGAGTTAGGATAAGAGTAGAGGAGAAGTGAAAAGTGCAAAGTGCATAGTATATACTATATAGAGTTCGCATTCTAATCCCTGCTACTACTTCCTATTTAGAATAGAATCGCCGTTTTGGGATAGCTTTACGAGCAGGGCAGGGATTATGCAAGGTCACCTAGATCTCTATACCATTCGCAGTATTACATATATCTGTTAAGAGGTCGGGCGAGCGCCAGGACTGTAAAAGATTTTTTTCTAGTCCAACTTTAATGGAAAATCCACAAAGGACAATGCTTAAGTCCTGCTGAGATACGAACCGAAATCTAACCTGCCAATTTTCTTGCTCTTGTTAGAGAAATCAGAGATATTATTCAGGGACATTATTGAGAGTCCATATGCAGACGGCTGATGGAGCAGGGGCCAGCCTTTACTGCCTCGCTTATAGGAGGCCCTTTGAGTATAGCTTTAAGCTGTAACTTAGAGTTAAGGACACTACTGGCTAACTTTTTCTAATGTCTAGAACCATTCGCAATGTCTTGATTTGTAAATAAATATGAGTAGCCTAACTACTATCCCGTTTCTTAGATCTCGGTCCCGAGTATTAATCTTCTCTGATCACCCAATCGGACTCGGGATCCGAGACTCGAGAAACTTCTCGGACATGTGATGCTTGAGTACTTGAGCGCATGGAGATAGCCCAATTCTCCTCAGTCTATGGTCGTATGTGACAGCATTTGTATTATTCCAGTACATATCCAATGTGCTTCTGGATCTGAGATTTCGTCAGTGGGTGCACTAATTCCCGAAACCGGTATTTCTTAGTGCCGCTTTGAAGGATGGCCGCGAATCGAGTGCATGTTGCCCCACTACGGCTAACACCGATCCACTGAGGTCCTTTCGAGCATTGCCTTGGAAAAACACAACGAATACTACCTTAGGTTCGTCGCAAACCATACCAAAAGCGTGAGCTCTCTCCACAATGTCTACGAATATGAAAGGAGACCTTCGATACCACCATTGTTGAACAGCTCACGACAACCGAAATTCTAACGCGATTTACCTTGAGACACTAACTTCTGTGGTAAGTATATGTTTTTAGACTTCACTGTAAGACGAAAGTTAATCGTCACTTAACGTCCATCTTTGCCTATGTGATATATTCCTCGATTGTCAAGGGGACAATTTCTTGAGGTAGTCAACTGCTACGGTGATACCCAATGCGAAGGAATTCTTTTGGCTGTTCTACTGCCGTCCAGTTTATGTCTGTGTTGGCATGTGGCGTTTAATGTCTCACCCAGAGCGTATCAAGAGCAGCCAGGATGAGACTGGGCTCAAACTGTAGGTGGTTGTTTGAGAGGGAGAGACTAGACTAGCGTACTCGGCGAGCTAGCCTGACTTTAAATACGAGTGAGACTGCCCGACTACTCGACCGCTTCATCGCCGTCATTGAAACTTCAAGGCTTAAGTGTCAACTCTTTTACCATCCATTATCGCCATCATGTCATCTCCATACCAGTACGCCCGGTTGACAGGCAAAGACAACGTTCGGCTCTTGACGGTGCTTCCAGGCCGCGTTGAAGACCCCATTCACCTCACACTCTCCCCATGTTCCCCTCACACCCAACAACATCCCCGCTTTCGAGGCCCTCTCACACCTAGGGCTCCTCGCTCTCTCCTCCAACTATCAACATCTCCGGCTCTACCCTCTCAATTACAACCAACCTCTTCACCGCCCTCCACTACCTGCGCTATGTATCCTCTGAACGGCATCTTTGGATCGATGCTATCTGTGTCAATCAGCAGGACCTCGATAAAAGGAGTCAGCAGGTTAAGAGAATGTCAAGTATCTATACCTTGGCTACGAGGGTCGTGGCTTGGATAGGTGAAGAGGAGAATGAGAGGGTTTCCTTGCGGTGAAGACGATGAAGAGTATAGGAGAAAGCATTGTTGTCAATTGAGCTGCGGGAATGATGAAGCCGGCTTCAGAAGGACATGAGAGCGCGCATTGGGCCGAGATATGGAGAGAGCTGCCGCTCGATGTGAGGCCGATTATTGCTATCGCTCACTTGCTTGGACGCTCGTGGTTCGAGAGGATCTGGATCTGGCAGGAGATTAAGTTGGGTGCGCCGTCCTCGATGCTGCTTTGTGGTACAGATGAGATCTCATGGGAAGTTTTCAGTACCGCAATGGTCTGTTTGTTTTTCAACCGTTTCAAACCAGAAATCGCTTCTCAGTTGCGGGAGACTTCCCTGGCGGAGATGTATGATTTGCGTCGAAGGAATGTCATGCTGCTATGCAACAAGAATAAGTCGCCAACATTTCTGAGCATTGTCCAAAAGACACGATCTTGTAAGTGTACAGATCCAAGAGACAGGATATATGCCACGTTAGGCTTGGTAGTCCGGCCTCCCAGGATGGAGCCCAACTACGGGGCATCAATCGGCGAGGTCTATCGCGAGTTATTCTTTGAGGTGCTACGAAGTGATGGAAATCTTTCTGATCTCACGTATTCCGGGCTCCAGGGGCAGCCGCAGGGTCTACTCCCAACTTGGGTGCCACACTGGGATCATAGGCGACCCACAAATAGCGTTATTAGCTCAAGCATTTGCGAGGCGTCTTCGAAGTCAAAGCCGGACTACGTAACTCTCGCCGACGGAGTTTTGGGGCTCACGGGGCTAAAGTTTGCGACAGTAGAACACATCTACTTCTGTAAGCTCGTGACTTCATCAATTATGGGTGATGGAATCAGAGAAATTGCAGCGCTCTTAGAATTCTACGAGTCACACCTTGAACAAAGATGGTCTGTGAATGACTGTGCAGCCATTGCTCGCACACTTACGGGCAACGAATTTTCCGACCGATTCCATCCTCCCAATCCAGCACTACAGAGTTTCGGAAGTGCTAGAGAGGCTATTCAAGAACTCAAAGACAATCCATCTAGCACTAGGTCGGACTGCTCTTCAGCACTGAACCGATACATCACAGACGCAACTAGGTGCCTCCGAGGCAGATGTTTCTTTGTCACTGAGGAAGGATATATTGGCCTGGGCTCAGGTGTAATGAAGCCAGGAGACATAGTTACCGTGTTTTTGGGCTACCATTCCCTGATGATATTACGAGCGGTTGGTTCAGATGATGAGCAGTACCAGGTTGTCGGGGAGGCGTCTTGTGATGGGTTTATGTCAGGGGAATCTTTGATGGGGCCACTTCCTCAGGGCCTAACTCTGGTTCACCACGCTTTGGACCGGTCAAGTGCAATGCAGGAGGTATATAAAGGTTACTTTGACAGTAAGGAAAGTACTCTACTGGAGGAGGATCCTAGGACAGCTCACATTCCGCTTCCACTAGGTTGGCGGAGGAGCCAGCCCGGGGAATTCGACATGATTTATTTCGTCAACGACGAGACGAGTGAGAAACTCTGTATAAGGGAGTAGGATCCAAGGATTACAGCTACGGAGTTACGAAAGAGAGGCATTTCATATAAATATGAGTTTCCGGAAATAGGAACAACAATGACTTGCGTCGCGATTCCTACCGCCCGCCGGGCCGTTCCTTACGAGGATACTAGGGTACGGGCAACCAATGCGCAACGCGCAGCCACTTATGTTATTTACGGCATCAATCCGGCGGATTGACGAACAAACCCATCAAGCTCATCCTGAATAGTAACAAACGCCGGTGTTTGACGCGGAGTTGGGGTGGAAAAGGTTGTCTTTGTACGGAAGGTTACATTGGCAGGGACGGGGGGCGGAACCTAGCGATTATCAAACCTTACTGTACTGGTTAATGTTGTGACACCTACTACCGAAAGCTTAAACTATCATGGGGTTTCCCCACATACAGAATACGGGGTACATGCTGCCAAGCAGGTTCGCGCCGAGTGAAACGCCGATCACCAATAGAACAGAGGCGCCAAGGCCTGGAAAATATATTTTCCATATTCGGCATCGTGAAATGCTTCTTTGATGGTACCTCTTCAAAGTCAGTTGACCTAAAGTTTTGAGAGTAAGCTGTTTAGCAAGCGGAGATGGTTCTTCACTGGGAATAGTAAAAACCTATATCTGCAATCTAGCTTCTACCGACTCCGCGGATGGCAAAAGGGGCGATGGAGGAGTAGGCTCTATAATCTGCTATACGACTTCCATGACTCCGCGGATGGCAAGGGGGTCGAATTGGGTAGGCTCAGTAAATCTACTTTACGGCTTCCACGACTCCGCGGATGGAAAAGGTGTCGAACGAGGTAGGCTCAAGAATCTGCTATGCGGCTTCCATGACTCCGTGGAAAGAGAAAGGGCCGATAGAGTAAGCCTTTGGATACCGCGGAATCGTGGAACACAACTTAGTCCGTCGTAAGATGAAAGAACCCTAGTCAAGGATCATTGCCTATCACAAACCCCACTACGGTAGACGAAACTACTCAATCCTCGAACATCCTATTGGCATTTCAGAACCATGAATGCAAAGAAAGCACCCACATCCCAGATACCGGGTGGCTAATAGGATGGTCTTCAGAGATTATCCTCTCCTAAACAAAAGTATATATATGTAATATCGGCCTCTCTGATTTAGAAAAAACTTGTTCATAACAAGTCAGACCTTCACTTCAATATGCCGTCGTATCTTCCTACATTGCTTGCGGCGCTCGCTCTACCTGTCGTGCAGCTTGTGCACGGTCAGCTCTTCACAGTCAACTGTCAGCCTCTTACAATCCAGCGCGCGGATCCTATCATTTTTCCTGGTGTAATTTCTCCCCATGTTCACGCTGTTATTGGAGGCACAGCCTTCCAGCAGACTATGTCCACGACTACAGCGCCAGATGCGACGGACACAACATGCGACAAGAAGCTCGACAAAAGTAACTATTGGCAACCGCAATTATATCACCTGAGAAATGATGGTTGGTTTGATCTGGTTACTTTCCAGGGAAGTGTATGTTGTATAACCAGTTCTATATATATCTCTTAGAGCAATCTGACAGATCAAATCAGGCTGTATATTACCTGAACCGGGCTTGTGACTATGCTCCAGGGCTTACTACCTGTCCCACCAATTTCAATTCTACAGCCCCTCCTGCTGGGTTAAGAATGGTCGTTGGAAGCCCAACACTTCGGTAAACTAGCTTTATTAACCCTTCGTTGCAACGCAGAAGTCTCAGAGCTGACTGTTGACACTTTCAGCACGTTCAACGCATCAAGTTTCTCACAGCTAGCCATCCAACACGTATGCCTGAGAGAAAATGACTCTCCAAATTTCAACAGCCTGCCTCCGATGGCATGTCTCAGACTTCGGTCAGAGACATTCTTCCCCTCTTGCTGGGACGGGGTAAATCTCGACAGCAGCGATCACTCCAGCCACGTGCGTCAACCACTCCCCTACCTTTCTCATATTTCACTAACAATCTCGTCTGAAGATGGCATTCCCAGCCTTTGGAGACTACAACGGCGGAGTTTGCCCTCAATCTCACCCAGTAGCCATTTATTCAGTCTTCTACGAATTCTACTACGACACCTCTCCTTTCACTGATTATCAAAACTTGGTTTACGCAATGGGTGACCCGACCGGTTATGGGCTCCATGGAGACTTCCTCAATGGCTGGAGTGATCAAAATGCACTAGCTCAAGCCGTGAACACTTGCCAGGGTCCCGAGGGTGCTTATGCTACTACCTGCTCTGTCAATGTATGCCCCCTTCCTAGTTCTTCCAGTTCAAAGCCACATGTTCCAAGTAGAAGTCTTCTAACATGTCATAATTTGCTGTTGTTTAAGGCCATACAGGAGCTTTTTATTATTTTTTTTTAGTTATTTCTGAAAATGATATCGCTAACTACAAGTTTATAGTCCGAAGATGGCTCAGCAGTAGCGTTGAACCCAGTAGTTCCGGCACCAGCCGAGAACGTCGGCTTGACAGGTCCAATCGCCGCCTTACCTGGAAATAATCCTATTACTGGAACCTTTGTTAAGGCCCGTTCTAGCAAGTTCAGGACGTGAAGTGGTACAAGAACACACGAACATTCTACAGAATTTCTTTTTGGGATTGTAAACACTTCTAAGACCCTTTCAGCAGCATATAGTCCCGAATTTACGAGAATCAATAGTATTTATCTGTGAAAGCAAATTATCATTTGTATCGAATCAATATGAATCTGACTTTTCGAAAAAATTTGAACTCACGAGGCTTGAGCATCTCGAGTGCGCGCGTGGTTTCTTGTAAGAATTACACTCTATGTAGTCACATGATTGTTACGCCCATCAAACGCGCTCTTTTTTATTTGGTTGTACTTTCGTTTCTTAAGAGAGCAGCGAGAATCTGGACAAGGAAACAATCTTCTCGGTTCTTGTTATTTAGATTAACTAGCTTAAATGGATCCTTTTTGATCTCGATCACGTAATTAGTATATATAGCTCCTAACGAAAACTCGTAGTTCTAGGTCGAAAATCTATGGTATGAGTAGCTAGGTAGTAGCTTTTCCTTTTCCTGGTCCCACGTGCTTGATTCTAAGTTCGCAATTAGTGAATGTTCTTCCTAAAATGGCGAGATGGAAAACCTAGAACCGAGGCTTAAAAAATCAGGCACGAGACCCAAGATATTTTGAATATATGAGGCTGGAGTAGCTCTAGCAGGAGAAAAAAGCCCAATTCTCCTCAGTCTATGGTCTTATGTGACAGCGAATTCTTTATTTCACTATGTATACCGGACGTTGAAATCAGATCTTCTCATTGCCGCCTTTCACAACGGTTTGCCAATCAAGAATGCAGAATTTTGGCACGTGGATCTGTAAAAAGCTGCTGCTTAAATCTCACCTATTTTAACGGCCCACTTTCGGCACGTGGGTCGGAATAGTGAACTTCGGGAACCGAGATCGATGATCGAGAAAATGCAAATCAACGCAGACAATTCTCTTGCGAAGTAATTTTACAATTCATAAGGTTCGTTTTAAGGATATTCTGCGTAAAGCTAGAGCTTGCCGCCAGGCAGATGTTTGATCCTAGCCTAACTACTTGAATGTCATTCCCTTCTCTGGCTGAGCAACATATTCTGAACGAGCAATCTCCAATTTCAAACTAGAAAGTTCCATTTCCGCGTTATACACCCTCTCTTTTACACCTTCCGACTTGTCATTCATACTCCCAGTGGACACAATACCATATCTAACGCCCATCTCTCCTAAACTCTCACACAACTCACTAGCCTCTGCATTCGAGTCAAGCTCCCTCAAGAGAGGGGCATTAAAAGCTTTCGCGATCTCAATTGGACTCATTGAGACTCTACGGCCAAGGTGCCAATACCCAAAAAACGTGGGTAAAACAAAGATAATTGCCAAGAAGGTGAAGCCGCTCCCAAGTGCAAGGTATAAGTAATGTGATTGATATACCGGAACTTCTAGAACCTGCGTCGCCGGAAAAGATTGAAGATTCGAGGAATTAGCGGCATTCACGGCCGCTCGAAAGATCAACTCACGGGAGCTAGTGAGTAAAGTGTCTGTTGGGTCATTGAATGCATAGTTACACACCCCGCCGGATCCCAAGACGTTTAGGTTAAGGAACTGGTTTGCGATGACTCCGGATGCCACGACATCTATTGCTCCTGCACCAGCGTAAAATTGTACATGAGCCCTCGAGTTGAAGCGGCTCGAGAGAGCTAAGGCCAATCCCCCAACTGTAGTATTATGGTCAAAGTCACCGTCGTCGGTTATATTGTAATAGCCTTGTATTACGTCGTCGTTGAAGGTTGAGTTTGCAGGGAGAGAAATAGTCTTTTGATTTCCGTTAATTATTGCGCTGTACTGTACTGTTGCTGGACTTAGTGTGCAGTTCCGAACCAGAAGCTGTCCTGCGCATCCTGCATCGGGTTTGTATTGTATGTTAAGCGACAAGGTTCCAGGATCGGCAACACCAGACGGCGCCCCCGGCCACGAGAAATTGCTTCCGAATACATCGATGCCGTATATAAACTGGGGGGCGCTATAATTTGACCCAACTGGGGTGACGTTGACTTCGACTTCGTAAGAAGAACAATTGACCGCGAAACCAGCCCCAACCACTTTTGTCATGCAAGTGCCATCGCAGCCTGTGTTGTTCATCGTGATATCCGCGCGGTCGTAGAAGTCGTTGACGACTTTCGAGAAGGCCTGACTGAAAAATGAAGGAACATCTCCTAGTTCTGCGAGAGTTCCGCTATAGCCTGGCGGGAGCTGTGGAGCAAGCGCAGCTGACAGTACTACGTTCGTCCGTAATGCTATTGTTGCCACCCGCGAAGCTCGTTGTAGCAATGGTCCAGTTATTGGAGATACTGCCACAATCATAGAAGCTAATGCAACGAGATTGAAGTTTCGCCCAAATGTAAGTGCCGCGAGCAGACTATTTCCCGTTTTCCAGTATTGATGGAGGTCTGAGATCTTCGTGTTTGTTTTCAGTGCGCGCGTCCACCAAGCGGTAGTCACTCCTTGAGCCAGCGCATAGTGTATCATGATAGTGGTGATTGTTGAAACAATGGATAGATACACCGTAGGTTGGAAGGTCCATTCTGTGATAGGTACCCCATCGGAGAGAATTAGAACTGCGGTGGAGCCTCCAATGCCGACGATCGCCCCAAGGAGAGCAGCAAATGCTGCCCATGGAAGCCTTGCAAAAGCCCCCGGATACCAGGGATTGCTCATTGTGCGTCAGTTTTCAAGCTTCCAGCTACTTCTGTGGCTGCTTTTGTTGAAGTAGTGGTATGACTTGGCTGTGCTGCGGTTTGAAAATTGCGATTGAGAATAGAAGAGAAGAATTTCTAAAAATCCACAGCCTTTTGAGTCACTTAACTGTGCTTTGCTAGTCACATCTGCTTAGAAAAAGCAAACACCTTAAGACAAAATAAACGCCTCAGGTTATGTGGCTAGTCACAGCGTTCCCAAACCAGAGCGCTGTACGACCTGGCTGCAGACTAATAATTGTTGAATACCGCCTCCAAATTTCAGCTGCAGGCGATATCAGCCACGGAACAGCCTGGCAAGACATGGCGAATAAGTAGAGACACCAAAAAAGCCCACGAGGGAATAATCAATATTTCGGCTCAATTCTGAGCCGCCCCTGCTGGATTAAGGATCTGTAGAAAGTGGCCGGACGTCCATTGGCATTCTCTATGCGTAATGAACGTACTTATCGCAACGAAGTAGAGCAACGTTCAGCAGAGGAATGGCGGGTTGGCCAACGAAGGAACCTGCGGCGCAGCACGGTCGATTATGTGAGACCAACGATTATATAATAGTCGAATGAACGCCACGGTTAGAAGCCTTTGGAGGTCTGGCGATATCCGAATGATGGGCTAGGACAGTTACGAAGTAATGATGTGTGTGCAATGCACAGTCTCAACGGGTACTTCTGAATTGGACTATACTGAGCGGTGTTTTAAATAAGGAGGCGGGCGAACGAATGTGAGTGGTTGTCAACCATTTCTCCATTTCAGTGGCGAAGTTGGTGCGACATTTGGTGGGTGTCTTCTGGCTGCGCCGCTTGACGGCCTCTCGCAGTTTAGAAGAACCCATGCATTGGAGGCTGTGTCGCGTGGTTAATCATCCTCTTGATTAAGCTGAGACAGTTCTGCGCATGACTATCTTTGGCCAATCGTGAAGCTGAGTGTTAGAACTCCGAAAATTAGAAATTTCAAGATTGCGGGGCGAGAGAGGCCGTGTCTCTTTAGTGGGCTGGGGGTGTGGGATGAAAGCGCCGTGCGAAGCATTGCCCCTCTACAGCCCCATATAAAACAATCGTCAAAATCGCGATTTTAGCGAGTCGCGTTCTTAGTACTCACGCGTGATCCCCAGCCACTTAATAACCACTTCTGACGTTAATTGCTCCATAACCACACGATAAAATCCTTAGATATTATATTAAAAAGTCGGGGGTAATACCTCCTATTTATTACTTAAAGCGTACACGTGGCTAAGCGGTGGAACATCCGATTTCCGCGAAACGGGCGCGTAGGCCTGCCACGTCCTCCCTCACGGCATTTAACGCTAGTCGACTACCTATAAAGGTCTTAAAACGGGCTACTAGAACTAGAAACGATAAGCCTACCCCTAATACGCCTACTCTAGTACTAGTTCCACCTACTAAAGCTTAAATAGCTCGTATAAAACCTATTCTAATCGAGAGCTCTCTTACTAGTTCTCTAGTAATAACTCCTTCTAATAAAAGTAAGAAAACCACTCCTATAATTACACCTTTTAATCCGATAGTTATTTAGGATAAAGAACCTCACTATATTTAAGTCTTTATTATGCCGAATATAGACGGTAAGAGGAAGGATAGAGATTAGATTATACTTAGTATAGATATTAATAATCCGCTTAGAGACGATCTATACGAGTTACGATATACTTTCTACGAGGAATACGTAAAGGAATAAGAGGAAACTCGTGATCTAGTTAGTAGTAATAGGCTAAGGAGGCTCTATTAGTTAATAATAGTTAGTAATCTAAAAGGGAACTATTAGACTATTCGAGTAAGGGAACAAAAATCGTAGGAGCTTATAGAAGCTAGCCTCCGTCGAATAAGATACTTTAATAACATTAAGAACTATAATACTCTCTTTATTAAGGCTTTTTTTAAAACTATTAAAAGAGCGAAAATACTAGATAATCCGGCGGCTTAGAATAAGGCGCGGCCTAGTTCTATATAAGCTACGCCCCTCTTTAATTTAGGAGATACCCCGACTATAAACGACTATATAGATCTTTTTATTCCTAATTTAGTAAGCCCTAAGTCGACTATTTAGAAACCTCGTAATTTAACTATATAAAGGTAACTTGCTATAAAGGCAAAAAACGATATAAGTACTCCTATATTAGAAAGACTTTACTCTTAGATCTTCGCTATAAACTTATATAAGGAGGAGGGTATTTATAGTAATATAGGGGCTTATTATTTTAAATTAAAGAGGAATAGGACTTACTATAAGGTTAGCTATCTTAAATAGAAGGAGTAGGCTAAGGCTATTACTATTAGTATTAAGAACGTGTCTCTTAAGCGTCCTTCTATAGACTAGATTATGAAGTATTAGGAAGGGTGGAATAAGACTACGATAAAGAGAGGGAAACGTACTTCTAATCTAATTAAATAAGTTCCTACTTAACTCGCTTAACCTTCTTAATCTATTTAGAACTAGGTACTAGTTATCTACTATAATATAGCTCTAACTACTTTAGCTATACTAGCCCGCTTAAGATATAGTCTAGAATACGAGTACTCTTATTCCTATAGTTAATAACCTTAATACTATCGACCCTGCTATTAACTATATAAGAGGTAACGAGCTCCTATACTATTATCTCCTATTTAAAGTATTAATAACTGAGAGGCGTTATAGAGATATAAGGAATTCCTTCTCTATAGTAAAGTAGATCCTCCTTACTATTAAGTAATTAAGAGTGCTATTAACGTGGTATAAGTATAATAGCTAGATAATCTAGAGATCTTAAAGTTACTAGTAACTATAGATACTCTAGAAAAGTATAAGGTTCTATTAGGTATTATAATATTAATTATTAAGAAGGTTTCCGAATTTAAGAGAGTATATAATAGTTAGGTAGAGCTACGTGTGGTAGAGGGCTTAATTGGAATAGGTAATCCTCGAGGGAATTAACTTAACTAACTATCTTTCTAACCTACTTTATATTATTAGATAGGGGGATATTATAGGGAGATAGAGGAGCTAGAATAGGACGATGAAATCGACTACTTTAATAAATACTAAGAGTAGAATTAAGTAAGATTTAGGGGGTTATAGATAGAATAATAAGTAGAGGGGTAACTATGATTAAATAGAGCTAGAATTCTATAGGGAAATATATAAATTACTAAAAAATATATATTTTTAGAGGGATATAATGTGATCGTCCGGGCAAGCCCGGCGCGAGCAATTAGTGCCTTTAATAGAGATATAATATCACGTGACTATGTTAAGTTATAAGAGAGAGAGAGAGGGGGGGGGGAAATAAAGACTCGATTTTTCAAGGTGCGCGGCTACGTAGCCTTATCAGCTTATCAGTGGCCCGTGCGCTTAGTAAGCGACCCCCCCAAAATCGCGATCGCTCACCCCCCTTACTTCTCATAATTAAATACTCACAGCCTACGGTCGAATTTTCTTATAAAGAAGGCTCTAAGGCCTTCTAATTAAGCCCTATTTAATAGTATAGACAGTTCTATCGTACGATAGTTA